>PVKE010000350.1:0-155598 GCA_004027555.1 Craseonycteris thonglongyai
TGTGCAGTTATGTACAGCCTATCTACAGTTATGTGCAGCACTGTGTGCAGTTATGTGCAGTTATGTACAGCCTATCTACAGTTATGTGCAGCACTGTGTGCAGTTATGTGCAGTTATGTACAGCCTATCTACAGTTATGTGCAGCACTGTGTGCAGTTATGTACAGCCTATCTACAGTTATGTGCAGCACTGTGTGCAGTTATGTACAGCCTATCTACAGTTATATGCAGCACTGTGTGCAGTTATGTGCAGTTATGTACAGCCTATCTACAGTTATATGCAGCACTGTGTGCAGTTATGTGCAGTTATGTACAGCCTATCTACAGTTATGTGCAGCACTGTGTGCAGTTATGTGCAGTTATGTGCAGCACTATGTGCAGTTATGTGCAGCACTATGTGCAGTTATGTGTAGTACTATATGTAGTTATGAGCAGCACTGTGTGCAGTTATGTGCAGCACTATCTGCAGTTATATGCAGCACTCTGTGCAGCACTATACGTAGTACTATAACTGAAGTGGGAACCAAGTCCAGCTGACCTGTGTGGTATCACTGGGGCCAGGAGGGCCTGAAGCCAGCTCTAGCCTTGGACATTTCCTTCTGGTCCACTGATTGCCACCAAAAATGCCCATCTGATGTCCCTAAGACATCAAAGGGTGTGCCCAATCTCCCCGTTGGTCTGGGTGCCACGGAAGGACCCAGGTCTCCTGTTCCCCTTGAGGACTGGCCACCTGCTCTCCCTACAGCTCCCAGTCAAGGCTGCCCTCTGTACACACTCATCTCTACTGGCAGTCAGTCCTCTGAGATGGCATGTGCTCATGACAAGTGCCCAACGCTGTGTACATTTTAGGTATACAACAGTATAACCTGATGTCTGTATACAGTACAGTGTGCTCAACCGAAGTTTCCATTCATCATCGTACATCTGACTCCCCTTTACCTGCTTTGTCCTCTCCTCGCTTCCCTGGCCCTCTGGTAACCACCAATCTGTTGTCTGTATCTATGAGTTTATTTTTGTTTTGCTGATTCGTTTCCATCGATTCTCAGTCACTTGTATGCAGATAGGAGGACCGCTTTGCCTGTGGAAGAATTCTGTAAGCAACAGGCCTAGAACTGGCATTTTATGTTCGTGACCAACTTAGCAGGGGCCACTGATCTGATTTCAAGCCCAATTCCTGTGCTCTGACCATCGACTCTGTGCCAGGCTCTATGTCAGGCACTGGGGTAGCATCAGGGGACAGGCAGCCATCAGCATTGTCCCCTGGGAGCCCATGCACAAGTGCTAGGAAGAAAACACATAGAAGAAAAGAGGCGGTGAGAAAAGGTCTGTCTGAGGACACAGCAGTTAAGCAGGGACTCCAGGACAAGATCTGTCACTCTTGTGAAGGGCCAGGGGCCGAGGGACAGGAGGTACAGGGGCCCTGTGAGGGCAGAAACAGAAGGCAGAGCCCCGAGACCAGCCAGTGCCCGCCAAGTGTGGGCACAGAAAGGGGACAGGGCTGCATCCTGTTGAGGGAACGGGGTATGGGAGACCGGGCTGCCGGGCTGAACCATGCGGTCTCTGCGGTCCACAGTAAGGAATCGGACTTCCTTCTGACCCAGGTGGGCAGGGACATTGGGCCCCGGATGCATTTTAAGCACAGGCATTTTAAGCATGTCATGAAGGGGAGGTGGGGAGAAACAGCCACGTTGGACATATGAAGTCTGCGCTGCCTCCTAGGCTTCCAAATGGAGATAAGTCACTCGGCCTCGTGTCCGGATCTCAGAGGACAGACGAGATATAATGGGAAGTAGTCGGCACACAGAGGGTCTTCAAAAAGCATCTGAAGTTGGCTGGGATGAGGGGGCCCTATTGCGAGACGGAGAAAAAAGGGGAGAGTCCAAGGAAATCCAGGCGGGCTGGGTGCCGTGGGAGCCAAAAGAAAACAGGGCTTTTGGAGGGAGGGAGGGGTCCGCTGGATCCAATGCCCCCCGGAAGCTGAGCTGATTGTAGAATCAATTCCCAAGCTTTGACCTCTGGGGGTGTACAGGGGGGGGGGAGGGCTTATCTTAGAAGGCTTTCCTTACAGCCTAGGGAAGATAGAATAACGCAGTGAGTAAAATCCCAGGCCCCAGGGCCAGACTCCCCGCCGCTGCATCCCACTTCTGCCCTCTGCCAGCAGTGCGGCCTCAAATGACCTTCCAAACCGCCAGGACCTCCTCGTCTGTACAACGGAATCAACGATGCTACCTGACTGTGGGCTCTCCAGAACTACGAGAGAATACATTTCTATTAAGCCACCAAGCCTGCGGCACTCAGTAGCTGCAGCCCTGAGAGACAAACACGATGTTGTTGAAGCTTTTTGCTCCATCCAATCAGAAGTGCTGTTTCGTTCGGCTCAGTAGTCGGGAAGCTGACGTAGTTCCTGGCACCTAGTAGGTGCTCAGAACATGTCTGTTGAGCACGTAAACAAAATTAATAAAGTATGAACTCAGTAGGAGGAGGAACTATGGCTTTTATCTACTAAGAGACTGGAGCAAATTAGGTCCTCAGTCAACATTTGTAGAATAAACGTTATAAAATGAACGCATGATAAGCCCAGGAGGGCTTGGTTGTGAGTCTTATTCTGCTATGCCCTCAGGACCCAGCGTAGGGCATGGCACACCGTAGCGGTTCAATACATTTTGAAGGAAGGAAGGAAAAAATAAAGGGAGGGAAATGTGACCAGGATCAGCACTGCACAATTCTCAGTCTAGGTAGAAACCTCCCAATGTTACGTATCTAACGGAGGAATGGCTGACGGCCTGGAATAACCAGTTGCATTTTAAACAGGCTCAATTACATTAACAGGGCTTCCACCGTGCAACTCCAGTATCAGTATTTTTCCAAAGCACATTTCTTTTCCTTTTACATCCAGAAATCATAAGGCGTCCCAACCCTTCCAACAATGTCAGAAATGCACTCGAGAGTTCAGAGGTCGGTGCTTCTGTGTTCAGCTCGAGGGATACATTTCCCGTCCATGTGCAGCATCCATTCCTGACCCCTGTCCTGCAGCCAAGAAGGGACATCAGCTGTGCTCAGGGAAATTCAATTTGGGCTGACGGCTGGCGGCATGATCATGGCCGAGCATCTGCCGTGACCTTTGGGAAGGCAAAGGTGGGGGTGGGGGGTGCACACGTTTAGAGGCTTCTCCCGGGCTTGGTGGTGGAGGGTCTACAGTTGAGGTCAGTTCGTTTCTACGTATGGAGAGAAACCCTGAAAATAAAGCCAGCTGATTTCTACGGTCGGCTCAGAATTCAATTCAGCTTCCATTTGCTGTCCCCACACACCGCCCTGGTGGCATCTGGGGTAAAAATAAGGGAACATCTTGTTCTTCATGCCTTTCCCAGGGGTGACAGCCACATTACTGCATGGTGTAATTCATTCATTCATACATGTACGAGGGCTGTCCAGAAAGTATCCAGCCATTTAACATAAAAAATAGAGGCATTTGTGGCTGGATTTTTTTTTTTTTTCTGGACAGCCCTCATATTTTAATAACCAAACAAAGCAAGTAACAGGTCCCCGAACTAATGTCTTGATAAATGTAGCATGCCCTTGCTCCTGTCCCGGCTTCTCGTCCACTGAACCGCAAGTCCCAACACCCAGCTGTTCCAAGGACACCGGGTAGAGGTCAACATCTGTCACAGTGACAAACACAGGAAAGAAAAGCTGACCCCTTCTAAGTGCTGGTTAACAGCACACGGAAGAACCCGCTTTATATTTTTTGATGGAGCCCTTCTGTGATCTGTCCGCTGACCTAGGGATGTTGCAACTTCCCTCTGTATTTTTGTGATTGGATTTTCATGCCGCTCTTGTGACCCCAGGGCATTCCACACTGAGCCTAACCCAGTGGCCGTCTATCTGTATGATATTCCCCATCGTCTTCCCTTTTCCTTAGACAGAAAGCCCCAGGAGGGGCCCGCTGCCTGCCCTTCGTACTCCAAGAACCCTAGCCTAGTTCCTGGCACGCAAGGAATAAGCAATTGATCAATGTACATCATGTGGATGGGCCAACAAAAACAGAATTAGAAAGAAATAAAGGTATTGGGCCTTATGTGATAGTTAAGAGTACGGGCTTCAAAAGCGGGCAGGTGTAGGTTTCACTGGGGCTATACCACCTCCCCGCTCCATATGTTCTTATTAAAATATAACACAAACACAGCACAGGGGAAGCCGGGATGGCTCAGCAGGTAAAACACTCGCTTTGCAGCCACGGGGTCCGAGGATTGAATCCAGGCCCCAGCCTGTGCAGACCCATATGCTGAACTGGGGTTCGGCCCCCAGTTCGGTTCTCGCCGGGGTGAGCTTCCCAGGTGGGAGTTTCCTGGTTCGGCCCACAGCTCGTGGAGCCATGCCACCCATGTGGGAGGCCCCTGCCTGGCTCCTGTCCTGCGAGATCTCTGGCCACCTGTGTGGAATGAAACCATGTCACAACTAATGATGTACAACTATGGAGACTGTGCTGGGCCCTCCCTCTTCTGTCTCTCTCTGTCAAAAACAGTAAAACAAATCTTAAATAAACACACACACACACACACACAGCAGGACCTCGAGTAGCATCATTCTGTAATAACACAGATAAGATGTGTAGAAACTCAACTCTTCTTTATATAATTAGCCTATGGTAAAACTGGTTTCATTATGTGTCACTTCACTTAGAATCGCAAATCCTATCAATGACGTTAAGTGATGACTTACTGCACATGCAATTGTCTATGTCACAGCATATCCCTCAAGAAATGCTGATGCCCATGTGGCCAGCAAGTAGAGTAGGAAGTAGAATATTTGCAGAACCTCAGGAGCCTGCCCCATGTTCCCCTGGGGTCCCTGAACCCCTCCCCCGCACGCCTGAGAGGGAAGCTCAGGTCCCTCAGAGATTGCTGGAGCAGCCCACAACCATCTGGGTTTGAACTGGTAGGTAAGATAGAAATAGACTTCTGTCTTCTTTAAGCCAATGTTCTTTTAGACTTCACATCATTCATAGCAAAACCTCATCCCAAATAAGGCGCAGAGTTATTGCAGTTATCATTCATGTCACATAAAGCCACTGGCAAAACAAATGTCACCTTTGGGTTGGCCTCTTGATTTAAAAAACAGAACAAAATAAAACATGATGTCAGTAATCGTCGAGTGATGAAAACAAGCAGGCAAAGCCTCATTTATCCTGCAAGGTGGTAACAGTCCCCTGTTGCCTGGTGTCTGGGTCACCCCCGTGCCCCCAAAGACTCTCACCTCTCCCACACATTATGGGTGCTTCTGCTTGTCTAACTATCCTTAAAAACTGCTTTTATCTGAAACTCTGTGCTTACTTTATAGCACACACTATGTTGTATGCCTTTTATTCTGATCAGTACCAAAAACCCCGAGAGATAAGTATTAGTGCCTCCCTTTCACAGATAAGAATACAGAACATATAAAGGAGGTGAGTGACTTGCCTGAGGTCAGAAAGAAAGTTGGCGGCTCAGCACCCCCTCTGACAACCCTACTCTTCTCAGCACGAAGCTGACTTCCGGGAAATGCCACCCTCCGCAGGTCGACCTGTGTCAGTCACCCTGGCAACCGTCAGATTCTCAGACTCTCTGCATTTCCTCTGCTGAATTTGCAGGGCTCTTCCTGTCCAGCTTATTTCTGTACCATCCTCTAACACCAAGCTCCACCCACTGAGGGCAGACTCTGTCCACCCATCATGTGCCCCTCTGCCAGGCCTCAGTATTCCCAACTGCAAAATGGGGCCAATCCTACTTCTACTGAGAGGCAGTAAGGCATAAAGGAAAAAGCCAGGTGACCTGGAATCAGGAAAAACTGACTTCAAATCCAGCTGGGCGAGTTCTTTATCTGTCAAACGAATGTGGTCATTCCTGCCTGGGGGGGATTGTGGGGTGGATTAAAGGAAGTCGTATACTTTCTAAAAAGCCACCTGGCTAGAACAGTGCCTGTTGTTGCTGTTCACCACGAACACTCACTTGCACGGCGTCTCCGTCAGATGGGAGTGCTTGAGTTTGGTCAGAGTGTGCATTTCCACCCCCACGAGAATCCCCTCACATGTCCCGGGCCGGACTCTCTGGACAAGACAGGCTAATAAGGCCACTCACCGATTCCATAGTGAATCTCTCGACGAAAAACTGGAGAGTCTGGACGCTGAAGATCTCATGTCTCAGCCGTCACATCAGAAAATTACCTGGATGGGGGAGCAGGAAGAAAGGAGACAAGAGTCACCCAGTGGGAACAGGCAGAAGACACTGTCTCAGACCAACAGGTGATTTCATGACAAGGGAGGCCGGCACCCTTGTCAGACATGGCCTTTTCCAAAGACCTCATGGTGCAATGGTAGCACGTCTGACCCCAGAAATGGTCTTTCCCCACAGGGTGGCTGTCCTGGCACATGATGGGACACAGCTGAAAGCCACTGCTTCAGCAATCTACTTAGGGGCCACTACCTCCATTGCAGGATCTGTGCAAGGGTTCAGGGACCCTCTTGCTTTCTATTTCTAGCTCTACATGAGAGAGCAATTGACACGTCATTAACTTCCCTCAACCAAGGCTCCTAAACACGAAATTCAAGTCTGCTGACAGGTGCAACAGGCAGACAGACGACAAAAAGACAGACACCCGCAGCTGTGCTCTCATGAAAAAGCAGAGGTGTTCCCCCAGCAAAGAGAACCAGCCTCAGGAAAGAGGAAGATGAATGTGAACACACGTGAACCAGAGAGGATTTTAACTAATTCGTGCATGTTACAGCTTCACTCATTGCTGAGCGCACAGAGCACAGGAATTGTTGGCTGCCAGGCTTTACATAGGGAACAGCTTCAATATTTGCAGAATGCAGGGGAAACAGAGGTGGGCTGTGAAGACAACATGAGCTAAGGGACATGCTTGGTCCCTCTCCAGTGATCCTTAGCTTAGAATGCCACTTCCAACTGGGGCCAGAAACCAAGGGACACTTCTGACCTAGCCACCCTCATGCCCATATCCAATCCATTCCCCTCGTGTCTCCCTCGCTTCCTAAGGATCTCTCAACCCTCCCGTCTCTCTGCATCTCCCCTGACACGGCCCTGGTCCAAGCCTGCATCATTCTCACCTGGACCATGGCAGCTGCCTCCTAGCTGGTTCCCCTCATAACCGCTTCTGCCTCTGAAATTGCCCCCCCCACACACGCACACACTCAAGCTAGACTAGTCTTTTTCTTTTCTTTATGTCTTAGTATGGAGAATTTCGTAGACACACAAAAAGGAGAAGAGTATCATGAACTCATGTCCCCACCGCCCTGTCCCGAATCACCATCAATTCATAATCTATCCTACCCCATCCACATTATTATTCCAATGCAAATTCCAGACATCGTTTCATTCTCGTCACAAATGTACAGCATGTATCTCTAAGACAAGCGTTTTTAAAAAATATAAATGCAGTATCATTGCCATACCTATAAAGATATTCTTCAATTCACCAAATACCCAATGCTCAAATTTTTAATAGTCTCATTAATGTCTTTAAAAAATTTAACTATTGTTTTAAAAAAAATTCAGATCCAAATTAAGTCCACATCTTACAACTGGCTCATATGCAGAGTAAAAAAAAATCTTTTTAAAGACCTAGCCCATTGTTTTTGACAGAGAGACCAAGAGAAGGGGGAGGGCCCAAAGCAGTCTCTGTGGTTGTACGTCATCAGTTCCTGACATGGTCTTGTTCCACACAGACAGGCAGAGGCTGTCCAGGGCAGGAACTGGGCCAGGGGCCCCCCAGCTTGGGAGGCACACCCCCTCGGTGTCTTGAGCTGGGGGCCAAACCAGGGGGCAAGAACCAAACTGGGGGCCTCCCGTATGGGAAGCACATCCCAGTTCAGCACATGGATCCACACGGGCTGGGCTGGACTCAATCCCTGGTCCCAGGGCTGCAAAGCAAGAGCTCAACCTGCTGAGACTTCCTGGCCTCCCCAGAGTAAATTTGTTAAAACACGAATCTGGTTGTTTCATCTCCCCACCTCGTCTATCCCCAGCTTAACATTCTTCAGTGGTTTCTTAGCTTTTGGGATTAAAAACCCAAATCATTTGCTCATTGTCCTGACTCTTGTCCACTTTTCTGGCCTCTTCTTATGTCCACTCAGGCTCACTGCTACAGACATATAACCTTCTTTCAGATCCTGAAATTTGCTATGGTCCTTCTGCCCCAGGCCCTTTGCCCATGCTATTCCCTCTGCCTGGAAGGCTTCCTCACTCACCCTCTTTGCCTAGCTAAGTTCTGTACACCCTTAAATCTTACTTCCTCAGGGAAACTCTTCCTGCTTCACCAGATTAGATCCCAGGATTTATCTGAGTTCTTAATTACACATTCATTAATATGAGCATTGATTAGTATCTGCCGATTTGATTCTGTAAGCAATGAGTGTACGAAGACTGCGTTTAGATTTGCTCACTGGTGTGTCCCAGTACCAACCCCATAGTGCCCGCCAAGATATTAATAAATACTTCTCGGATGAGCAGGGAACACAGCTCCTGTAAATAAGCGCTCCATCAAAATGTCAGAGGCGTGCGTGAGCGTGCGGTATCGACCCCAGCGCTATTCTCTACGACCTGCCAATCCCTGCTGCCACCAGGGAGGAAAGTGTCTACCTGCTAGAGCGAATCAGAATTCATTACCGTTGATCATCGCATGTTTTATCCACCCACGTTTCTGCTCTTCCAGTAAAATTCTCTTCTGTGACTACTGGCATATCAGTTGGGACAGCAATTCCTGCTTGCCAGACAGGAAGAAGAGACATAAGTCATTTAGTACATAGACCCTTCTTTACTGCCAACCCCCAAACAGGTGTTGACTTTTACTCAACAGAAGTGACTTCGCGGATGTCGAGGTTCTCACCCTTTTATAGAGGATGTTATGAACTCTTGAGTCATCTGAGGCTGGCTGTAGTGTGCACAAGTTCTTTTTTTCCATAACTTCATAGCGAACGTTCTTCCTATTTACCGACGTGATTCCTTCCTGTTCTATGGAAGCTGTACTTAGAAAACCAGGGACCTAACGAAGGTAGCCCAACACATGTTTATGCCAATCTTCCTCTTACCTATTAGAAGCCCAACTTGTCTCGTCATACTGAAGCTCTCTCTCTTCCGGGAAGCCTCCTCCAACTTTCCCAGCCCAACAATCTATCCATTTCTGACCTCTTACAGCACTAGGACGATGACCACTACCGGTAGTAATAATAATACCACCGCCACCAGTAACAACAGCATCCCCTCATTGAAAACTTTCTGTGTACCAGACCCATTCCAGGCACATGCATTATCACATTCAACCCGGCAAGGAACTGTGATTGTCTGAATGTGACAGAGATGTAAACTGAGGCTCACAGAAGTGATGTCACATTTCCCAAGTCATGTGGCTAGTTGGAAGCAGGTTCAGGACTCAAAGCTGGAATGGCTTGACTTCAAAGCTCAAGGCTTTCCTCAGTACTCTAAGCAAGGCAGTGCAGATGATTGACACATCCTGTTCCACATTACTTTCTCGTTATTTCAAATAGATCAGTCAAACCCCCTCTCCTGCGGTGATTCTCAAATGATAAATGCCAAGACTGTTTGATTGGTTGTGGGGATTTCGTACCAATTACTAGGTCTCTCAACAAGTCCCACATCCTTACCTGTCCCAAGCAGCTGCCACGTAGGCACCTGTGGCCTTTGGCCAGGTAACTCTGGACTCTTGCCATGTCTCTGAATCCCTTGCTCACCAGCAGGTGTTTGGGATGGGCGGCTATGACAGACTCTATCGCCTAGGATGACCCAATTCAAGGTGTGACTTCGAAGGAAGAAGATAAGACCAACCCCAAGAAAGCCAAGAAAGGTTGAGGTGGTCTATCTAATAATACTTATGCCTCTGGACCTTGGGTTCCCCCGCTCCCGGCCACTGGTTAAAAGAACCATCACAGATGGGTTGGATCTCTCCTCTCCCAGGAAGACATCATAGCGAAGGGCCCACGATCAGAAACACCACTGGGTGATAAACTCAGTCTGACTGTGACCACAGGACTTATATCCTGTTGCCTGAGTGTGCTGTCCACTGGGCCAGGCAGAGAGGAAGCAAAGCCGAGAGTAGGTTGAGCTGACAGTCCAGTGTGTGAGTGTGAGTGTGAGTGTGAGTGTGAGAGTGTGTGTGTGTGTGTGTGTGTGTGTGTGTGTGTGATGAGGGGGACAGGTTAACAAACAGCAGACAGGATGAGCTCTCCGAAGTGATCTCATCTGGGTGTGAACACAATGTCACAGGACCCACTGCATAAACATTTAGGAAGTGCCTACTGCACGCTCGTCCCCATCTAGACTAGAGCATTCTGGAATGAGAATCTTGCATGGGGGAAATGCATCCTTTCATTCATTCATTTATTGGAAAAGTATTTGTTAGGCTGAAGGTCAAGGATGGCATAATGGTTCTCACAAGGCCAGGGCTCTGCTTAGAGACAGTGTTTAAGAGCATCAGGCCTTAACCAAACAGCCTCACAGGTGATGAGAAAAAGGCAACAGGACTCGATTCCATAGGAACCTACATATTTCAAGTGATTAGTAAAGAAGTTGCATCCTGAGAATTTTGTGACTCTTAAAGTAAGTGAAGCCCAGAGAAACAGCCTCAGTGACCCAAGGAGACAAAAGCCAAGTGACCTTGACAGCTGGGGGGTGGGGAGGCCAGCAAGGCTCACTGACCAGCCAGCTGACCGGCTCCTCAAGCCCCAGAAGCAGTCTAAGCTCAGGCTGTGCCACCACAAAACTCCACAATTGCCTCCAGGGTCCCCCTGGGGAAGAACAGCAAGCGTGAAACGTGAAATCTGCTGGCGCCTGGGGTGTGTTGTGCTAACAACCGGTTCATTAGTACGATCAGGTTCTTTCAAATAACGGCGTGTTTGCGCTCAGCGAGCACGCTGAGCACAGAGCCATCTGCGTTCTGCTGCTCCCCGGTGCTGGCTGAGTAGGAGCCGGGAGCAGTGGGCGGCCTGGGGCTGGGGAGTCTCCCACACAAAGAAAAGAGGCGGGCATTCCCACCCTGGCCCTCCCACCTCACTGCTGTGTGCTCCTGGGGCAGTAAAGTCACTCCCCTGAGCCAATGGGACAATGGGGAAGGTGCTCACACACACACCCCCTCGATGCTTACAAGGCCCAGTGCGTCCTACGGAAATAACACCCGAGACCTTCTGCCTGAGAGCCTGCTGTCTGCCAGCCACCAAGGGGCAGGCTGCAAATGCCAGGGAACTGATATTCCGAAGCACAGCCCCCCAGACAAGGCTGGGAAAAATGCCAGCATAGAGCAGAGGTTGGGTGGGGACCGCTCCCACGGCTGTGACAATCCACAACTAGAAACGACATCCTCAGCCCAAGGGCCCAACTCAGCAGCTGCTCAGCAAAGCCAGAGCTGTAGACGGAGTACCTGTAGCTGGTCATCATGTTGTCCACTGACCACTGACCACTGACCCAGGGACAGTCAGGGAGGAAATCACCTTCCAGGGGCAACACCTCAGTGTCCCAGCCGCCACGGTGCCCAAGGGAAAGGGAACCAGGATGGGGGAGGGTTTTGCATGCAAAGGTATGCCCCCCTGCTAAGCACCAAGCAGACAGAAGCCCTGCATGGGTCACCAGCCACTATGCCACCCTCAACTGCACATGCTGTTCACCCAGCCCCAGGCCGTGAGAAGCACAGCTGTCACGACGAAGCCCAAGTTACAGAGGAGACCACAGCTCGCACAGAGTAAAAAATAATGAAAAAATATATAGCTAGCATATACTGAATGCATCCTGTGTGTATCAGAACCACGCAAGCTATGGCTTCCTTAATCCTCGTAACAGTCCTGAGACATGTGTTGTTATTGTCCCGTTGGACAGAAAAGGAAACGGAGGCTCAACGGGTTGGTTAGCACCTTGCCAGTTTCCACAGCTAGTAAGGGGACCCGAATCTGTCTGATAACAGAGGACTCCTCTTTCCTACAAACCCCATCAGCTTTCCAGAGCAGCGGCAGCCACAGGAAAGAGGCCTCTGCTATATGCTTTTCTCCTCTAGTGTTAGAACTGATCAAAAAGAAAGAAAAGAAAAAAAAAGGAAGGCCTATGACAAGCCAGCAAGGCCAACCTCCAGTTCATTCCTAACTTCCTGGAGTAGGTCCAGCCACATCACCCACCCCGTGGCCCAACCTGACAGCACTCTTGGTAATCAATCACATATTCCTTCTGCTCGGTGACAGCTGTATTTTCACATTTTGCCATTTCGAAAACACCATGTGTCTTCCTAGCAATGAAACGTCATGTGATACCGCTTCTGTAACGATGTCAGGAATGTACAGTGAAATAAGGCATCTCAGAGCCAAAGGAAAGAACATGTATCTCAGAAATGTTCAAACCTCACCTAGCGGAAGCCCAGGACGGCTTCTGGTCCTTACAAGGCTGTGAGTTTGAGAAATGAGGAGCCGAAGTAATCTTCAGGCCCCCTCAAAGGATCCATCAAAGCACACCTGTCCCCACATGAGGTTTCACCCCACAGGTTTCCGTCTACCTGTGGCTCTAGAAATCCCAGGCTTGGAATCCATGCATATTTGTACTTCGGATGAGAGAAGGGAATTCCTTACTTGTCAGTCCACAGGTAATAAGATCTAACGAATGCCCATGATACGATACAACTATGAAATACATATTTGACTGTCTTCTCTTTCGCCCTTCATTCATTCATTCCTACAAGACTTCAGCAGGTGCCATTGGGCACTGTCCTCTAGCGAGAGACAGAGAGGTGAGTCCATGGCTCCTAGTACCTGCAAAAAGGGCGTTGGACAAAGTATAGAAACAATACAGGATCAGACAGAGTGGCTTCATGGGAGGTGGCAGCACCATCAGGTTTTGAGGGATGAATGGGGAGACGCCAGACAGAAAAGACAGGAAGATGGGGACTTCCAAGTAGAAAGAGCGACAAGTTCAAAGCCACCGTCTAAAAAAAAATAGAGCTTTCACTGGGCACATGTTTGCTGACCCCCTGCCATGTCTAACGCCGGGTGCTGAACCTTTTGTTACACAGTTTCTCTGCTGAACTGAGATCCCGGGCACCCCTGCCCCGCCAGCCCCGCCAGGCCGGCTGCCGGCTCCAGGTCCTCAGCCCTCTCACTCCGGGACATGGTTTTCCTTCTGGGGCTCTGGCCAAGTGGTCTCACCTCTCAGTGTCCACTTCCTTGTCTTACAGATGGGACAGTCAGCAGCCAACACCAGGGGTTGCTGTACAATTCCTGGCACGTAGTAGGTGCTGATGGTAGGGGACAGTCCATGAGGTGAAGGATGCTGTCTGGCTTGTTTACCAGGAAATTCTCAGGACTGAGAATATGTCTGCCCTAAAGGACGGGACACACATATTTTTATACCTTTTTAATTGTGGTTTTAAAAACCCACGTAACACAGAATTTACCCTCTTAACCTCTTTTAAGTATACAGTTCAGAAGTGTTAAGTATATTCACATGGCAGAACAGAGCTCCAGAACTTTTTCATCGTGAGAAGCTAAAACTATGCCCATTAAACAACAGTTGCTCATATTCCCCTTCTGTCAGCCTGGCAACCACCATTCTACTTTCTGTTTCTCTGAACTCGATGACTCTAAATACCTTATCTAAGTGAAATCATACGGTACTTGCTTTTTGTGACTAGTTTAGCACTTAACATCCTCAAGGCTCATGGTGCAGCACGTGTCACAAGTTCCTTCCTTTTTAAAGCTAGATAATATGCCATCGTATGTATAGACCACATTTACTTCATCTATCACCCATCCATAGACAATTGGGGCTCCCCTCTCTTGGCTAGTGTGAATCATGCGGCTGTGAACATGGTGTACAAATACCTCTTTGAGACCCGGCTTTCAATTCTTTGGGATCTATAACCAGAAGCAGAATGGCTGGATCATACAGCAGGTCTAGGTTTAATTTTTGAAGACCTGCCTGACCGCTTCCCACAGAGGTTGCGCCATTTTACAATCCCACCAACAGTGCACAAGGGTTCCAATTTCTTGGACAGCATTTGTAGTCGAGGAATAAATGAAGGACGTCATTCGTGGAATAAGCAGAGCAGAAGAACACAATACATACTTTTGGATGGGCTGAGACGTGCCCTCGGGTGACCCACAGTCTCAGTAAGTAGTCCCCATAAGGAAACCAGAGCAAAATGCCCCAATAATACAACCACAAGGACGTCCTGGGGACTCCCACGTACAAAGGCTAATAATGCTCCCATCACCACACCCAGCACCAGAAGTTCCTCCAGGACTCACTCCCCTCTTGACCCCCTACCCCCTCCAGGCCCTGGCACTGGGGGCGATAGACAGGACCATTTGCTAAATGGTTACAGAGGGGCAGATTCAGTCAGGGAAGGCTTCCTGGAAGAAGTTGGCTTTGAAAGAGGGAGAGGACAACGTGGCAGAGAAAAGGAAGAGCAAAGGTCTGACTCATTTGTTTCATCTCATTCCTGAAGGCAGAGGCCGTTTGTGTCTGAGACACAACACGATAATAAAGTCACCTGACACCATGAAGCGACGTGCTTTAGAGATGCTCAAGAAATACCTGTTGACTGAGTATGCGATGAGAATGTGAAAAAGTTTCTCCAGAGTCAGGCTCGTCCTTCTAATGAGGCTTTGCATCTTTTCTACTGGACAGCTGTTGGTCTTCAGGGTGGGGAGGGCAACACCAGAGCAGGAAGTTAATCCTGGAGGCAACTGAGTCACTGTGGGCTTGAGTCTACTCCGTGTCACCCAATTCAGGGTGCCCATTAGACTGGAAGGCCCTTGGAAGGTCACGCACGCAGCATGACAGAGCTGACACAAAGCAGCCCATCCCCTACGCTTCTGAAGAAGACCTGGGGGGAAAGCGGAAGACTGGCCTAGCACAGTGTCTGGCTCAGTCGGTGCTTGATGAGTGAATGAATTGACGACTGCCTAAACACACACCCTCACCACAGGCCCCCGTTCATTTCCTATCAGAGCCCAGTTGCCAACCAGTCAACACCAGCAACAGAGAGCCCCGGCTTCCCTGAAGCCTCTTGCTTTGCGCTGTCTTAGGTATAGGTCATCCTGAGCCTCACTTGGGGCCCTGTATGAACCAAACTCATCTTAGCAACACAGGCTTCCCACGTTGCCCAACGCTCTTTTCCCTGAGTGACAAAGGATCACAAAGAACTAGGCTAGATTCTGGGGCTTGAAGGAGGAGGCCAGGGAGGGGTTATTCTCCACCTCTTGGCTTGGCATTCCTGGAGGGGTGCGTGGAGAAGGGGCGTATATTGCAGGTAGACTTGCCCTAAGGGGGCCACTGGCCTTCAGGTTCGTGCCCAGCCACAGTTCAGCAATCCCCTCCAAAGGAAGTCTCTTCTCAGCAGGTCTAATAAAAGCCCAGGGTTGACCCCTGGCTGCACGAGAATCCTTGAACCAAAATCCGTGGCCGGGAGCTGGTGCACTTATAGTTCACCTGCCCATACAGGGGTCACGCCAGGTCCACAGGATCTGTACAGGCTAAAGGGATGAGGTTACATTTTCAAAGGAAACTGGAGGGAGAGGGAGAGAGAGAGAGAGAGGGAAGGGTAGGGAGGGAAGGAAGGAAGGAAGGAAGGAAGGAAGGAAGGAAGGAAGGAAGGAAGGAAAGAAGAGGAGGCAAAAAGGAAAAATAAAACATGGTGTAAGCAACAAATCGTTTTCAGTATTAGGGGCCACAGTGGCAATCAACTTCAACTTTGAATAAAACGAAGAGAACAGAAGCAGAACACGTTTTAGTGTCTTTGTTCCCCCCTGTAACAGCTTTGTAGAGATATAATTCACATAGCATACGGTTTAGCAATTTAAAGTGTGCCGTTCCATGGTTTTAATATAATTCACACAGTCATTTAACCAGGTCTACAACCCACTTTTGAATATTTTCTTCGCCCCCTAAAGAAACCCTATAGCATCAGCAGTCACTCCCCACGCCACCTCCACCCACTCCTGGCCAAGGAACGGTACATTTTCTGTCCCGACAGACTTGCCTATTGCGAAGATTTCATCTGTCGGGCATCACATGAGAGGTTCGGCATTTAAAAAAAGTTCTCTTTCACGTCAAACTCTACAAGAACGACCCTGTTTCCCAAACTCCTGGTTGAACTCCGGCCTGGTGGAGTGGGGCTCTGATGGAACGGGGCCTCCCTCCCCGGAATGGCGATTCTAAACGTGGGCCACAGGAGGCACACGGCAGGGCTGGGTGACCTCCGGAGGAGGCCTGGGGAGGCCGCAGCCACTGCCTGGAGCTGGCACGCTGCCCATGTGACTCAGCCCAGCACCAGGCCTGAGGTGGCAGCCAGGGGCGCCCAGCTCCGGGAAGCCTCGTCCACGCTTCCTGTCCTGCCAGGGGCGTGGTGGGCCGAGGTTCCAAGGAAGCCCCGGGGAAGGCGCTGTGGGCTTCCACCAGCCACCCTTCCTCATTCCTGAGCTCAGTCGGGGTTCCCCTTCTCCCAGGCAGCGCGCGTTCCTGCAGCTCCCCGGTGTGGGCCCAAGACCATCCCGGCAGGGTGTCCGCGAGTCCTTCAGAAGCAAGGGCGTGTGGCCCCAGATGTGTCAAGGAGACCTGAAGCGGCAGGTGTCTGGGACAGCTTTCTCCATCTCCTAGAAGACGTTCTGGAAACGGTCTTTTCTCTCTTGCTCGGGATGGGATAATGAAGACGTGAAACTCCTAACAACTGCAGCGGGTCTCATGACCAGCCCCAGAGAGAAGCCTGCCACAGGGGAGGACAGACCCGAACCCCCACGGGGAAATGGGGTGGGGGCTCCTGGCATCGAAGCAGATTCTGGATCCCACTGTGCCCCCCCCCCCTTTCTGCATGCCTCAAATGGAGCCTTGGGGACTAATAACGTAAGCCCCTCTGGGTTTGGCCAACAGGGAGACAGGCAGGAGGGGAGCGTGAAACAGCCACCCCTTCCCCCTCCCTCAGCCCAAGCATCAGCTCCTCTGAGCCTCTGAGCCTCTGAGCACAGTCCTTGTCATCTCCAGGTTCCCATAACTGCTTCCTCCTCAGCCCTCCAACTAGGCTTGATTCGGGAGCCCCAGAGCTGTACCCTCCTTAGAGATTCCCCACACATGCCCACCCCTCCCCAAAGATCCCCGATGTGGCCCCAGGTGCAGGAAAAGACGCTCAGAGGCAGTCCTGAGGGAAATGCAAATCCAAACCCCAATGACTTGCCACTTCATACACATTAGGTGGGCCCTAAACACACACACACACAATAACACGTGTTGGGGGAAGCCGGGATGGCTCAGCAGGTTAAGCGCTCGCTTTGTAGCCCCGGGAACCGAGGATCGAATCCTGGCCACAGCCCGTGCAAACCCATATGCTGAACTGGGGTGTTTTCCATGCGGGAGGCCCCCAGTTCGGTTCTCACTCCCTGGCTCAGCCCCTGGCTCGAGGGGAGGTGCCTCCCATGCGGGAGGTCCCCAGCCCAGTTCCCACCCTGTGTGGCCCCGCCCACCTGTGTGGAACAAAACCCTGTCGAAAACTGATGACATACAACTATGGAGACTGCTCTGGGCCCTCCCCCTTCTCTCTGTCTCTGTCAAAAACAATAAAATAAATCTTTAAAAGCAAAATAACAAGTGTTGTCGAGGACGTAGAGAAATCCAAGAACCCTCAAAAATTGCTGGGGAGTGGGGTGAAATGGTTTGGCCACTTTGGAAAAGCCTGGCAGGCCCTCAAAAATTTACACACAGAGTTACCAGATGGTTCATCAATCCCATCTGTACGTAGATGAGTGCACCCCAAAGAATCAGAAACAGGCTGTCCCACGAACACTTGTACCTGAACGTTCACAGTGGCACCATTCACAATGGCCAGAAGGTGGAAATATCGCACACAGGTATCAGCAGATGGGTGGGTCAATAACATGGGCTCTTTTCCATACGGTAATGGAATAGTATTCAGTCATAAAAAGGAATGAAGTAATGGTAGGTGCTGCAACATGGATGAACAAAAACATGATGCTCAGGGAAAGAAGCCAGACACAATCGATCACATAGTGTATGATTCCACTTACATGAAACATCCAGAATAGCTAATCCCATAGAGGCAGAAAGCAGGCCAAGTGGTCGTCAGGGGAGGTGGGGAGATGGGGGTGATGAGGACTGTTTGATGGGTACTGGCTTTCCTTTGGGGTGGCAGGGGATGAGGTGATGATTGAATGCTTTAAACGGTTCATGGTCAATTTTACCTCAATTTTAGAAAAACCCCTTTCTGAAATTCTCCTTGACTTATCTTAACTCAGGGGGTGCTGTGTATGTCTTGTGAGGACAAGGACTGACCACTCCCTCCACCTCGTGGTCTGGTAGTTACGTGAGTCAATGCCCGTCCTCACTGTTTGTTTCATTGACGACAACCTTGTTCTATAAAGCAGGAAGTTTCCTAACTGCCATACCCACTCAACCACATGCCAGCGGGGTGACCTCGGGAAGCGTCTAAGGCTCTGTGAGTCTTAGTTCCCTCATCTGTAAAATAGGGCTAAAAACACCAACTTCCTTGGGTTGGGTTAGGATCATCTATTAATTTAGGTGAATGTATAAGACATACTCATATACCTAGAACATCAGGTGGAGCTCAAGGGATTGATTTCACTCATTTCTCTTAACACCAAATGATGCCTCTCCCTCAGTGCAATGCTATCTATTTGGCAGACTTGTGAACAGGTGCAAGTGCGGAACAGACAGTGTAGCAGTTGAGCAGGGAGGTGAGATGAGCCTGCTTACCAGAGTCTGAATCTCAGCTCCTTCACTTACTAGCTGTGTGGCTTTGGGCAAGTGACTTCTCTGCGATTCAGTTACTCATCTATAAAATAAGGATAAATATAACTGGGAATTACACATAAAGCCCTCTCCACAGTTCTTGGCACATAGCAACTGTTGGATTAATGTTAGCTACTGTTATCACTAGCTATTATATATTTTATTAATATGTAAATACACATCATTATATTATATAGAGAGACAATACAGTCCCTAAACAATTGGCACAGCATAAAGTTCAAATTTGCTTCATCTTTTGTCTTCTTTCCCACCTCCTACTAGCAAAGCACTTAGACAGTATTCTGTATACACTGAGTGCATAATAAATAGAATCACAGTGTCTCAAGTCAGGAGGGACTTTAGATCTCTCTAGACCAGGAGGTAGCAAACTATGGTGTGTGGTCACAAATATCTCTTTACCAGGAATCTTGCCAAACAGTCTCCATTCCTTCAAACAAGCTTCAAGTGACAGTGTTTTGAGACCCACTCACGGTCTGTGACCGAGACGAAGAGCTCTTCATAGAAAACAGTTTCCTCTTCTTCTTGGACACACAGCTAGACTACATTTCCCAGACTCCCTTGTGGTTAGACGTAGCCATGTGTCAGAGTTCCAGCCAAGCAATGAGGGTAGCAATGTTTGCCATTTCTTAGGCCAAGCTTTAAAGAAGTGGATGTGCCTGCTCTGTGCTCTGCATCCCTCCAACAGTGGATGAAGCCAATGACAAAGCCCTGGGGTGGGCAGGACCACAAAAGTGGGGGAAGCCAAGGTCTGTGAGTCACTACATAGAAGAAAGCCACCCATTGAACTAGAAATACTCATTCTGGCCTTTCACACAAGTGAAAAAAAAATGTCTTGTATTTGAACCACTAGCCATGGTGGGGACTATTTGTTACTGCAGCTATTAACACTGTATTCCTAACTAATACACCATCCTTGTCTCTTTAGTTTTAAATGGCTATTGAATTGAATTATACAGGTTTCATTATTCATCCAAAAACAATTGAACTGAACATCTACTACCAGCCAGATCCTCTGAGCTCCAAATAAAATAACGGTGTAACAGTATCTGCTCTTAGAAAATAGTGAAGGAGACAGAGGTATATACAAAATAAGTCATTACAACGCTTCCGAAGCCTTGACAAAAGCCTGTACAAGATAGAGTGAGGGCACAAACAAGGAGGCGGCCAATTCTATTGGGGTTCAGGCTGGTCGGGAATGGCCTCATGGGAAGGGAGACACTCGAGTTCACACGGTGTTCATCAAGCAGGCAAACGTTACAGGCACTTGTGGCCAACGGGTCAGCCTGAGCAAAGGTGTGTGGGCTGGAAACAGGAAGGTAAGTGTGAGGGGGCAAGGAGCTTGCACGAAAGCTGCAGGGCAGAGGAAGAGGGGAGAAGGAAGGGAGAAAGGGGAGGAAGATGGAGGAGGAGGAGGAGGAAGAGGAAAGGGGAACTGTGAAGGGTGTAGTCGAAGGGGAACATGCAGCCAGACCAGCACCGCCGGCCTGTGGGAGTTCAGGAGTGGATGAACTGTGTGACGATGTAGAACACTATTTCCACACGAGGCCTGGTTTTCTACTGTAATTCAAGGCGAAGATGTCTTGCCGGTTCACGTAGCACACAGACCAGCTCAGCCTCACTTGAGTATTTAGAAATAAAATGCACATATCCAATCACTAGGGAAAAAAATCATTTTCCCTCTCTGGACCTCAGTTCTCTCATGTGTGTAATGAGAGGGTTGGCTCGTGAAATCAAAGCCAAAACAGAAGACAAACCTATGGTTCTATGATAATGGCGGTACTGTGGATCCACTGGAATGTATCCAGTGTCATTGAGTTTCAGCTATTAGGCAATCTGTCTTTAAATAGCAGAGTGCCGTAACTAAATAGAAAGCGGCATGAGTATGGATTGCAACATCCCGCTTTTTACAGGCGGTAATTTACGAAGGTGATCTAGAATCCTGGCCCCTCACCCTGGCCCATGATTCTCTTCTACACTGTTTTCCCACCTTCTTCTCACTTACCTTGGGCTTCTCTGTGGCTCTTCCCAAATTCTTTCTGCCCAAACCCATGCCACGTCCTCAGAAATCCAAATGTTTCCCCGGTAATGCCATCCTTCTTCCTTCCCTGTGTCCCCAAAACTCACTCCCACAGACCCATGTCCTGGAAGGGATTCACAGTGCCGTTGAAGTGGGCCCGGTGATCAGCAATCATCATGGCTGATCTTGGTTCCTTGTCCATAATGGGGACTGGGAGCCCGGGAAAGGGCCAGAGTCTTCAGGGCACTGAGCGTGGGTTCAAATCCACAGGTGGCTGGTTAACTTGGGACCTCAGGGGGTCGGTACTCAGGCTGAAGCCTCAACTTCGTCATGACTGCTTCTTCCCATTACTGTTAGTGAGGAATAATTAAGACGGAGCTGGGAAGGACCTCAATGTCCCTTGCTTCAGAGGTCTGGCAAGTGGCTTGAGGTCACAGTTGTCACCAAAGTCGAGTCGAGACCTCAAGTCTACATGAAAGTACAGGAGTAAGTAGAACTAAATTGCCAATTGGCTCAGGTCACTTGGCAACAATTATTAGAGGCCATATTTATGCCACTTTCTATTTCATTCATGACATTCCGATTTTTAAAGAAACATTGGGTAATATCCAAAACTTAATAATAATAAATAAATAGAGGTGGGGCAAGAGTGCGACAGTTATTGTAAAATCATAGAATTCTTTTTATTTTGAGAGGGAAAAATGATGTTCCCCAAAATGCAAACTTGGTTTGGGCTAACATTGGGATGCAAATCTAAGTTTTTCATTTTTAGTCACAGTTGTTGTTTTTTCTTCACACTATTTAGTCTAACAACATATACACTGCTTGTTATCTTCAAATAATTCAGAGTATTTCTGATAGAAAAAGGTATCAGAATAAGATATTGAAGAGGTAGCTGGCAACGTTCATAAATAAAGAACTACCACAAACCAACAAGAAAAATAATACTATATATATATATATATATATATATATACACACACACACACACACACACACACACACATATATACACACACACACACACACCAAATAAAAGTATGAGCAGAAGATATACGCAGGCAATGAATAAGTGAGGAAAACCAATGGCTAATGAAGAGATGAAAATACTTTCAATAATAAGAATATGCAAATCAAAACAACACTTATCTTTGGCCAATCAGCTATGCAAAGATTAATGCCAATGCAAATGTGCAGAACTTAAATTGGTACGCCTTTCTGAAACACAGCTTGCTAATATCCATGACACTAAAATGTGCCTACCCTTTGACCCAGCAATTTTACCACTAGGAATCTGTCCTACGTAAATATTTGGACTTTCTGTCTGCATTATTGCAACAGCCTCCCAACCATCTCCCTGCTTCTATTCTCAGCCCCTTCGCCCCATTCTCTGTAAAGCAGGCAGTAGGATCCCAGTAAAATAAAATAAAATAAAATAAAGTAATAATAATAATAAAAGTAAGCAAAGATCATATCACTCCTGCTCAAAACCCACCATGAGCTTCTTTTCTCACTCAGAGTTTAAGAGCAAAAGTCCTCAACATGAAAAGGACTCAGGCCAACATTGCGGGCTTTGAAGATGGAGGAAGAGACCACGAGCCAAGGAGTGCAGGCCTCTGAAGCTACAAAAGACAAAGAGGTCGCTCTTTCTGACAGCCTGCAGGAGTGAGATGCTCCCACTTCCCAAGCCCCTCCCCCTGACCCTCGTGGTCCCAACACATCACACGCTTCTTGGGCTCCAGGCTTCTGTCCTGTGCTGTATAAGTCTCGACCCTCCACCCCACAGCCTCCCTGCTCCCTCGTCTGCTCTATGGGTCCCTGTCTGAACACATTCATGTCGCAGGTCAAAAGTCGCGTCACTTCTGGAGGAGTGCTCCTTCAATGTCCTTCCACGCCCTTAGGCTGGAGCCCTGAATTCTCACCTCCTGCTCCTAGTTTAATATCCAGGAAGTTATCAAGAAATGTATTTGGGGCCTCAGCTCGAATACAGAATCGAACAGTATACACTGGCCAGCGTTGGCTGAGTCATCGCCACAAGCCTATCTACAGTCAAATGCATGTGACCAGCTTCTTGGTCGGGGTTTAGGTCAGAAGATGATACTACTGATGATCTTATCTTCATCATCATCACCGTAGCTACGGTTACCATAGCAAGCTACCAACAACTGGGTGGCTTTACTGCAACAGAACCGCATTCTCTCAGTTTTCAGTCTGAAATCAAGGTGTGGGCAGGGCCATGCGCTCTCTGACATCCCGGGGAGGATCTGTCCTGGCCTCTTCCAACTTGTGGTGGGTGCCAGCAATCCTTGGCCTTCCTTGGCTTGGAGGTGCATGACTCGAGTCACATTGCCACCACCTCCCTATGTGTCTTCACAGCATCTCTCTGCACATGTCTGGCTCTGTGTCCAAATCTCCCCTTTGTGTAAGGACACCACTCATACTGGATTAGGGACTTCAACACAGGTGTTTCGGAGGACACAGTTCAACCCCTAAAAACCATCACCATCGGGACAGAGCACATTTCCACTGGTGGTGACCATGTGCCAGGCACTGCCCTTGCTGTTCTCCATGTACCACCACACTGAATTGTCACCATTGTCCTGGGAGACGGGAGTCTAAGTCTCCCCAACAGACAAGTAGCAAAACTGAGGCTTAAGAGAGGCTGGGAACTTGCCCCAGGGCAGCAAGTTCCAAGGTCACCCATTATAAGGCCGAGTTAGGGCTCAAGCTAAACCCAGGGTCCCAACTCTTACCTAACCGTCTACACCCCAGAAGCTCTGTGATGATGTGATTACCCTCTACAGACTTTCTATTTCAGCTCCAGCACAATCTCCATCTGCAAATGCTCAGCCCTGTTACTGCCTTCGAACTGGAAGTTTAAAATATCATCGCTGAACTCAACTTACCCCAACCAGCTCCCAACATGTTCCAGGATGAGAACACCCCACACATACATATGCTATGGCCATTAAGATTCTTTCGGGAAAACGCACATATAGTTCACTGATCGATTCATGGGCCCTGCTTATGCAAATGGGTAAATGTGCTGTTGTCTACGACAGCTGTGTGGAGGACCCCCGCCTTCCTCAGAATGATCCATTCTGGGAACCCAGGGCCATCCCCAGTAGGGGGCTCCCGAGTGCCCCGGAAATCAGAGGGTGGTCCCTGGAAATCAGAGGGTGGTCCCCGGAAACAGCACGGAGTGTGGAGTCAGGACACCCAGCTGGGGTCTTGACTTCTGTTTCCTCCTCCACATGAACTCCCCTGATCATCAAGACCGCTCACCTCTGGTCTTTGCAGGACAACTTGGAAGTCCTCCTCAAGTTTATCCAAAAAAGAAGCTGTCAAACTCTACGCTGAAAGAGAATACGCATCTGTTCTACCGTAGAGTGGACACAAAGGATTCACTGAAATGAATGAGACTGCGGGGGAGAAAGAAAGCGTGTGTGTGTGTGTGTAACTGTGTGTGTGTGTCTGTGTCTGTGTTTCAGGTGGGCACTCTCATGTATTCACTCACACGTCACCCAGTCAGGCAGCTCATGCCCATTTCACAGGTGGAGAAATGTAGGCTCAGCCAAGTTCTGCGACTTGTGCAAGGGCACTCAGTCAGTATGCTGAGAGCCAGGGCTGCCCCAGGTCAGAGCAGCTGAGAAGTACAGGTCGCTTTCCTCATCGAACCACCCGGGCATTGGAGAGGGGGACTGAAGCGGGTCAAGTTTTAAAGAGATGCCCCTGCCATCCGCATAGAGAAGAGACTAAGGGGAGGGCGTGAGTTAGGAAAAGGCCAGACAACTCGGGAGATCACACAGAAGCACGGCCTGAGGCAGGAGCTGTGGGGACGCACAGAAAGGGCTGGACTGGAGATGCTAGGATCGGCTTATTCAGACCTGGTGTGGTTTGAGAGAGGACAAGAAAGAAAAGCAATGAATGGCAGGCATGAAGAAAGTCTTCCAACTTCTCAGGGCTCAGACCTAAGAAGTAAGGACACCAGGACCAGCTCGTCACAGCTCCACGTCCTGTTCTACTTAAACAGGAACCGAAGAGCTGAAGTTGTGGGAGAAGAAGGAAGAAAAAAGAGAGGAACAGACTTGCTTCTTCCTCTCCCCATCTTGCAGTGAAGCCTGGAACCCAGTGCTCTAAGGGATACGGACATGAGTAGGACCAGGACCCCAAGGAGGAAGCCACAGACATGACTCAGCTTCATGAACAAGCCAGAAAGCTCTGTGTCATCAACAGTCTCCTTTCTCCCCTCATTTGATCAATCCCCAAGCTAGCCCATCCTACTGCCCACATGATCTTCTCTCTCCTCCCAGCCATCCACTCCCGACTCCTGCAAGAGCGTCCTACATGGTCCCCTTGCTTCCAATCCTCGCCCTCACCCACCTCGTCCATTCCGTGCAATGCACCCAGAACCAGTTCTTTCTGAAAGGCAAATGTCCCATCACTCCCGTCTGAAGCCTTCATTGGCTCCTCAGTGGGCTTACGTTAAAGCCCAAGGTTCAGAATGTGGCTGGCTCCTGCTGTCCCCTCCAGCCTCAACGCATCCATCACACCTCAAACCTCAGGGTCCATGCGGAGTCACTGGGATCCCAGCACAAGCCGAGCTCTTTCTGCCAGCCTCGTTCCTGCTTCGGTGGCTCCCGACTCCCAGAACTGCCTTGCTTTCCCTTCACTCCTTGTATGGCTCATTCCTATGCATATTTAGGATTCCACTCAAGGACTACACCCTATAACATGTTTTCTCTCACTCTCCCTGCAAGGCGGGCTCAGGCACCATTTCCTAAGCCCCAGTGATACCTTATGTTCCCGTATGACACCAAATACAATGGCTCACAATGTGCTAGGCGTGTCTGCCCCTATTTGTGAGGGATGGTGTGGATGTGCAATGCAACAGATGGCACACAGTAGGCACCTAATAAAGAAGCGAGGAAGGGCAGGAAGGGCAACAAATGTTACGTGTGCTCCAAGAATAAAAGAATTACAGCAGGCAACATCAGGAAACGCTTCACTGAGAAGGTAGCTTTGAGCCATACTTTAAAGAACAGGTTGGATTTTTGGTGGGCGGAGAAGGTGGGGAGAGGGCAATTCAGGAAGAAAAATGTCAAGACTGCAAAAGTTTAAAAGCATATGAATCGGTGGGGAAGCCGGGATGGCTCAGTGGGTTAAGCGCTCACTTTGCAGCCCTGGGGACCAAGGATCGAATCCCGGCCCCGGCCCGTGTGGACCCATATGCTGAACTGGGATGTTCTTCCCAGGCAGGAGGCCCCCTGTTCAGTTCTCAGCCCTGGCTTGAGAGGGCGTGCCTCCCATTTGGGAGGCCCCCAGCCCAGTTCCTGCCCTGCACGGTCCCTGCCCACCTGTGTGGAATGAAACCATGTCGAAAACTGATGATGTACAACTATGGAGATGGCTCTGGGCCCTCCCCCTTCTCTCTGTCTCTCTCTGTCTCTGTCAACAATAAAATAAATCTTAAAAAAAAAAAAGCATATGAATCTGGGGTAGATGCCAAACAGGGTGGTGAGCTAAAGCGTAAGGGCAGTGGGAAGGATGCAGGGACACAGAATCATTTAGGTGTCATGTGAGGTGGCCATCCCATGGCATATTAATTAATATGTTTTTCGGGCTACAAGTAACAAAAAGCTCAACTCAAAGTAATCTAAGGTGGGGTGTTCAGTGTCTCGTTCTGCCCATCTCTCTGCTCTGGCATGCTCAACATGTTGTCCGTAAGCAAGGCCCCCTCATGGTGCCAAGATGGCAGCCACGGCACCAGATATTGCATGCCAGTCCTGCTAGGCCCATAGCAGAAGAGAAGCTGGTTCTTACTACATATCTCCTTTTAAGATGGAGGAAAGTTTTTCCCCATATGCCTTCAGCAAATGTCCCTTCGTACTTCAGAGCCAGGGCTGTGTCCCATGCCTACACCTAAGGGAAGCTAGGACCACAGTGATTCACCTAGGGGGCTGGGACTGACTCCACTTAAAGGCCCTGGAAGGTGGACTTCTGAAGATCAATGCTCTGTCAGCAAGGAAGGGGAAAGGGTGTTTGATAAGCAATCAGCAGTGTTTGCCACCCCCTCCTCACTCACTGGCCTCCCAAGTACACCGTTAACACAGCGTGACATGCACAGATCCCCATCCCCGCCCTTCTGCCAGTTTATTTCGGTCTGAGGAAGTAACTGTCCTAGGACAGGAAGCTGGAGAAAGGCTATTATGGGAACACCTATAAACAATGCCGTGCAGTTTGCTCTTCTGGATTCGGAGTTCTGGGACAGTGGTGGGGAGGAAATAGCAGCGATGACTATATCCAGAGAAGCTCCAAATGCTGCTTTAACTCATAGCTTTCCTTACACCTCCAAAAAAAATAACCTGCACATTCCTACCACAAAGACACTCTGCGGCTCTTCTCAGCCTCGATGACACTTCCCCACCCCATTTGCCGACGTCCTGCCCGTCCCGGAAGAGGCACCTCTTCCCCCCAAAACTTTCTGACCACCGCGCTGGGCTCACGTCTCCTTTTGCTGCACACAGCTATTCCTGTGTAACTTTCCTGTGGTATGGACATCAGTCCAAATTATAAACAGTTGCACATGTTTCTCTACTAACCAACCGTAAGAAATTCTACACTGGGTGGACCTTAATTTTCCTTCTTTGGACCCTGGGTGCCTGGCAGGCACGTCTGTGCAGTGAAGACTCTTTCAACCGATTTAGTTCTGTCATGTGTCTGCTCACTGTGGATCATGTGAATGAGAACTCTTACTCCCCTTTGGAACCCACTCACTTTCGTTCAGGTACTAATGATGTGCCCAACACTCAGCCACTTTCTGTATATATTGCTTATTTAACACCTTTTTAGAAAACCTACAAACGTTTACAAAATTGACACAAGAGGACACGGAAGCTCAGGAGCCGGAGAGAAAAGCTAAGGACAGACTCTCCCCAGGGCCACACGGTGAATTAGGGCACAGAATTCAAATTCAAGTCTTTAGCCGTAATAATGCATCACGGTCAAGAGTGTGGGCCCTGAACACGGAGCGCCCCTCTTAAATTCTTGCCACCTATGTTATGAGCTCTATATAAGACCTTGGAGAAGTTAGCCTCTGCGCATCTCAGCTTCCTCATGTAAAAAATGGAGATCAAAACAATGCCTACTTCCTAAGATTATTATGAGGATTAAATGAACTCATAGAGGAAAACTGCATGTATGAATGCATAATAAATATTAGCTATCGTCATTAATGCCAAGGCCAGTGGTTTTCCCATTGCATCGTGACAAATGTCCCTACCGTCCACCCACCAAGGCACTTCAGGTAAGAGACAGTGGCCTGGCTAAAGGACAGACTAGAAAGATGATGAGTTCTACTGTCCAGGTCAACACCAGTGGTTTGTGCATGCCAGGCACCAGGGCAGGAGCGGACTGGCACGGAGTCCCCTCTCACACCCTGACCTCCTTCAAGATGCCAGTGGGCCAGGGAGGCAACCATCTGAGCAAACACATTTCCATACAAGATTGTCACAGGAACGCCCCCACTTACGGAGCGTGTGTGGGCACCTTCCCTACATGATCGGGGTTCAGTACAGGACATGCAAGAAGGGAAGGGGCAGGCAGGTTCTTCGACAGAGCCCAGAACCTCCTGGCTTCCTGTCCACAGACCATTCTACTGAACCATCCTGTATCTATCAAGGTCACAGTGACAAAGGCACTTTTTTTTTATTTTTGAATTTGCAAAATTCTTATTATGTGGAAATAATTTCAAGAATAAGAATAGTACAAAGAGGGGAAGCCGGGATGGCTCAGTGGGTTAAGCGCTCACTTTGCAGCCTCGGGGACCAAGGATCGCATCCCGGCCCCGGCCCGTGTGGACACCATGTGCTGAACTAGGGTGAGCTTCCCACGCAGGAGCCCCCCAGCCTAGCTCCTGCCCTGCGTGGCCCCAGCCCACCTGTGTGGAATGAAACCATGTCAAAAACTGATGACAAACAACTAAGGAGACTGCTCTGGGTCCTTCCCCTTCTCTCTGTCTCTGCCAAAAACAATAAAATAAATCTTCAAGAAAAAATAAAAAAAGAATAGTATAGAGTCCTTATAGGCCAAGTTTACCTTTTATCCCATTTGCTTTTTTCTTTTTATTCTCATTACATAATTTTATAGCATTTTTTTCTGAAGCATTTGAGGACAAGTTACATCTGTCGTGGTCCTGTACTCAATCAATTCCTGTATTCCTACATGAAAGGATAGTTATTTAGATGCAAAACTATAATAAAACAGGCGCCCAGTATTGCGACCCACAGGCAGGGTGTTCTGCAGACAGAAGCTGTGAGGGAAATGAAAGCTATGCCCCAGAAGCCTGGAGCAGGCAGACAGGGGACACCCAGATGCTGTCCTTCCTGGTCTGGCCCTGGGGTGGTCTGTAACCAGCCTGGCTCTCGAACACCCCACCACATCCCGGGATTAGCACGGAAGGGCACTTTCCTTTATCCCGAGTTCAACCTGACTCCAAAGGAGATCCCTCCGTTGGAAAGACATGGCTTGCTACCTTTTCTGCTTTTCGAACTGTGCACTTTCGCATATCCTGCCTTAGAGCGGGAGAGGAAGAGGAAACGCCAAAAATATTACATGATGAGCCAGTTGGTGGCACTTCCAAACGATGAGAACGGAAGGGACTGGCAGGAGAACGTCAGGCAGTAAAGTGGGACGTCTGTCTCTTTGCAGCATTGCACGCTGGTGGCCCACAGAGCTAATGGGCTCTCTCTATTGCACTTAAGATCTTGGGGTGCTGCCTGTTTCTGGGGAAATATCTGACACGGAAGCCCGTTTTCTCCAAATAACCGAGAGGATGTTCAAAATCTGGTCTTAATGACCTGCTCTTGGCAACACAGCACATCACATCATAATGCGTTCCCCCCGCCTCTCAGAAGATGGGGACCCACACCCCTACCACACACCACTGGGTCAGGCCCGTGAGTTATCATTTTTACCCGTGATGGTTCAGATGCATTTGTTCTGATCGATCCACAAGGCTCTTTCCTGACCTCTCTGGTGGCCTGCTGTGGGAACAGGGCTGGCTGAGGCTGGGGACACCCGCCGTGTGGCTCTGGAACCAAGGTCTTAGCTGCGCGACAGGCACATAAGTTGGGATGCAGGATGTGTGGCAAATCAACCAACGCGGACTTGTAAAGACCAACCCCCGGGCTCTGGGAGGGGGTTTGCATGGGCTGGTGAATTTCGTTTATGCCCGAGGCAGGGAGAGAAGAGTTACTGTCCCTGGGCAGAAAGTACACAGTTGGGCCAGCAGCCCAAAGAATGTACAATGAACTGAGCCCTCAGGGCCCAACACCTCAAAGTAGGGCCGGGCATGGAGAATGACTAAAACCTCCATGAGGGAATAAATCTGGGGAGGACAGTTAGGAGACAAGTGCAGACGGGCCCCGCCCACCCACACGTCACAAACTTTGGGAAGATGTCGCTGGCCTCCTCTCCCCAACGAGATGAGGGGCCTTTCCCCCGAGCTCCCAGAACACCTTCCCCCCTCAGATGTACAAGTCCGGATCCCCAGGACCTGTGGGTATGTCAGGCTACATGGCCATGGGGAATTAAGACTAACGACAGAAGGTTGCTCATCAGTGGACCTTAAACAGGGAGAATATTCTTAATTATTCAGCTGGCCCCATATAAGCACGGGAGTCTTTCAAAGTGGAAGAGGCAGAAGGGAGAGCTGGAGACGGCAGCATGAAAGGGACTCAGGCCAACATTGCGGGCTTTGGAGATGGAGGAAGGAGACCGTGAGCCAGGGAGTGCAGGCCTCTGAAGCTACAAAAGACAAAGAGGTAGCTCTTTCTGACAGCCTGCAGGAGGAGCGGAGTCCTGCCAATACCCTGAAGTTAGCCCACGGAGACTCATTTCAGACTTCAGACCCTCAGCACTGTAAGAGAATGACAGCGCTGTGGAAGCCACTAATTCTGGGGTGATTTGTTACAGCAGCCAGAAGAAACTAATACAGCATTTATCGTTCTACGTATCCTAACAGCAAGCAATTTTTATGTATAGGCCTTTCTAACATGCCCCTCCATAATGGTAATAATCACGGCAGCTAACATTTGCTGAGCACTTACTGTGGGGCAGGGTGGGCACCAAGTTCTTCACAGATGCAAGATACTAAAAAAAGGTTAATAATTGAACACTAGGCTGAAAGAAAACAAGGGATCTGAGAGTGGGAGAGGGAGCTCAAGGAAACAGAGACACGGCTATATTTTGAAAGATGAGTAGGAGTTAGCCTGTCCCAGGCAGGGGGAAGAACATAAGCAGAAGCACTTTGGTAGCTCAGCTTCATGTCAATCATTTCCAAATTAGTGTCTCCAGCCCATGTCTCCTTTGAGGTCTAGAGTCACATGCCCTTACATCTGCCTGCAAACTCCGCCTCGTTGACATTCAAACTTAGCGTGGTCAGTATGGAACATGATCCTCTCCAGGATCATGTTCTTCCTTTAGACTTCTTCCCTGTCTCCCAAAAATGACACCCTGCCGTTCAAGCCAGAACCCAGGAGTCATCCTTGAGTCCTTCCCCCTGCCTCATCCCCTTTAATCGGTCACCAAATCTCACCAATTCTAGCTCCAAGATCCAACCAGGTTATACTCACTTCTATCTCCACTGCTATCAGCCTGATCTAGGCTCCTGGGTTAACACAATGGTCTTCCAACTGGCCTCCCTGCTTCTACTTTTTGCCTCCTACGATCAACAATTCATAAAGTGGTCAAGGTAACCTCTTAAAAATGCCCAACCCCAACACTTCCCTTTGCACTGGAGAAGGGAGCGTCCCCAGCACGGCCTCGAACCCACTGCTCTGGCCCCTGCCTCACTCTAAAACCTCACCTTGTCTGCCATTCTCCCCATCGCTCCCTTATACTCTGGTCCCCAATTTCCCTCATTGCCAGGAACACATCATTCTCTTTAGTGTACAGCAGACTTCACACATTCTGATCTGCTTAGAACACACTCCCCTGCAATCTCTCCACCTGGCCTTCAGTCTCAGAGAGGCCTTGCCCTAGCGAAACTAGGACTACCCCCAGTCCCCCGCCACCTCCCTTTGGCCATGATATGGATCCCTTGTGAGTTTCCTGGATAATGAGAACCGCGACCTTTCCTGTGTTAGAAGGTCCCTGCTTCTTTCGTTGTTGCCTAGCTCCTGCACTGGGATGCATGGTCCACCAGGGCGGGGCCGGCCTACCTCGGGGCTTCACACAGTGCTGAGCATGGAGCAGGTGCTCCGTGGAGGCTTGTGGAATTGACTAATTAAAAGAAAAGGTGTGAGGCTGACACTGAAGGATGAGGCTGGAAATAGAAAGCCCTGAACACAGGGGCCTATTCATCTTTGCGGGACAGGCCCCTCCCACAGGGGAGCCACCCGGGGAAATGTGCGCTAGGGGTGAATGAAAGCGTGACTCAATTACAGGCGGATCTGAAAAGCGTCATCCCTTCTGGGCAAGGCTCCCAAAGGAGTTCCGTCTCCTCCTCAGACTTCGTAGGAGGCCACACATCTGGGGCATACAGCAAGCGCTCCATAAACGTTAGCTGTCGTCACTCCTGCTCAGGTGGGGATCATTTGCACATCCCATCGGGGAGGAGGGGGTGAGGCCAGACCCCGTGGCTGGGAGAGAAGCGAGAGGAGGTAACACGGGAGGGAAACATGGGAATGAGCGGTGAGATCCAGTCAAATATAAATAGTGGGGAGCTTGGAGGGAACACGCAAGAACAACACAGTTCCAGGTAACACCGGTTCCCTTCTTTTCTCTAGACTTGAGCCACCTGGGAGCAGCCAGCATAGACATGCCAGCTGGGAGGTGGGCCCTCCGGAGGGGACCAAGGGGAGGGGGCGCGTTTGAATGCACACATTCACTGTGCGGCCTGCAAGGCTCTGACTGGTTTTGAGAATCTGGCTCACTGTGGCTGGCGAGGACCGGGGAGGTGGAGAGAATTTCAATTTTCTTCACCAAATGGCAAGCTTGTGATAAAGTCCTTTCTCTCCAACATGATCACATACTAAAAATGAAAAACCAGCCATTCGGAGCTCTCATGAGGAGGAAAATAAGACAGGCTGCTTAGCGCACAGGATCCAGGAGGGCTGAAAAGCCAGCCTGCAGAACATCCCACGGTACGTTACGTGCTGGGATGCTGCCCTTTTTTGGACTTGGAAGTTCCTGTTTTGCACAAAAGCACAACAGAGAAAAGTCATCTGCTATATAATAAGCCACCCATTTTATATTGCAAATGCATTTAGTGGCTGAACCGCAGGGGTTAGAGAATTTATTTTAACTATCTCTACATATGCAGTTTCAGATAAACTGCATAGCTCAAAAACAGCAGCTATAACAGATAAGGCAGGGGAAGCCGAGATGGCTCAGTGGGTTAAGCGCTCGCTTTGCAGCCCCGGGGACTGAGGATCGAATCCCCGCCCTGGCCTGTGCGGACCCATAGGTTGAATTGGGGTGTGCTTCCCATGCGGGTGGTCCCCAGTTCAGTTCTTGCCCCCCAGTTTGGTCCCTGGCTCGAGGGGGCGTGCCTCCCATGCGGGAGACCCCCAGCCCAGCTCCTGCCCTGCGCAGCCCCGGCCCACCTGTGTGGAATGAAACCATGTTGAAAACTGATGATGTCCAACTATGGAGACTGCTCGGGGCCCTCCCCCTTCTCTCTCTCGCTCTGTCAAAAACAATACAAATAAATCTTAAAAACAAAACAGATAAGGCAGAACTAGTGAAGGCACTCAGACAGGGAAGGCGAGAATGCACAGAAGGCTATTTCCCAATGCTTCATGGGGAACAGAGCATAAACTGGCAGTGAAAGGAGCACTGGTCTGGGAGTCAGTGACTGGCCGTGTGACTTCGGGGAAGCCCTGTGCCCGCTCCCAGCCAGCCACATCTGTACAAGAAGCGGCTGAAGCAGTTGTTCTCAAAGACCCTCTTTCTTCCTAAAGGTTGCAGTGTGATGCCTCCAGAAGAGCTGCATCTTGTTGCTTTGTCAGCCCTCCCCACTGCAACAGCCAAACGCCTTGGGGAAAAGATTGCAATGGAGATAGAATTATGTTCAACAATTCCAGGCATTACTGATCAGCCCAGCTCTGCCGTCATCCCAGACAACATGACCACGTCTACGGAGAAAGTGGGGGGAAGCTCTTGTTCTCTCTCATTAGTGCAGGTAACGCTAAGGTCACATTACTGAAGGTCTGGGCTGGGTTCTCCGTCCCCCTGCTTAGTGGAAAAATAAATTATTAAGGGAAACTGCCTCAGGAACGCCCCAGAACTCGCGGGCTGTATGCGACCACACACAATACCAGGCGCCAGCGAGTTTCTTTTTTTCCTTTTAAACTTCATGTCGGCTCTCAAAAACACGCAGCAGGTCCCACCATGGAGCAAGCGTTCACACTCCAGTCACTGCCCAGTCTTCCCCGGAGCAAACGCTCCGAGTGGGAGTCTTTCGTCCCCTTTTCCTTTCATTGGCTTTAAGCAAGTGGCCGGGGGGGCCTCCAGGGCAGCGCCGTGTCCAGGCCGGGCCCTTCCAAGAACCGCGGGGAACTTTCCTCCGCCGCGCCCCGGAGACAATGCCAGCGGTGCCCGCGCTCGGCGGGCCAGGCCACCCGGCGCGCGGTGCCGGCCCCTCTCCGGGGGGCGCGCGGAGCGCGGGTCCCCACCCGCCCGCCTCGGCGCCTCCTGGGGGGGATCGGAGCCCCGCGGGCCCGCGCCCTCCCCCGGGACAGGGACACCCCACCGGGCATGGAACCGGGAGCCCGCCCGGCGCCCCGCTGCAGCGCCTCTGCGAGCGGGAAGCCGGGCCCCCCTGCCGGTTCCCATCCCGGTTCCCATCCCGGTTCCCATCCCGGTTCCCATCCCGGCGCCCCGCAACTCACCGGGACCGGGCGCGCCGCTGGGCATTATTCCATCTCGGGCTCGGCGCCCGCCCCCCGGCCACCGCGCACACGCCCGCACTCGGGCCCCTGATCCGAGCGATGGGTCGCGGCTCTGGGAGCGGATCCCCGGCGGGGCGCGGCTGGGAGCGGCGGGCGGGGCGCAGGGGCGCGGGCCGGAGTGCCCGCCCGCGGCGGCCGGGAGAGGCGCGGGAGGCGGCCGCGGCGCAGGAAGGGGCGGGCGGCCACGTGCCCAGGGGAGGAGGCCGCAGCGACGCGCGCGCCTCGGCCGATCCCGCGCGGCGGCGGAGGGCGCGGGTTTCAGGAAATCCAAGCACTGGGGCAGGAAATCGGAGTCCTGACTAAGCATTCCCGTCCGGCCGCCGCTCCGCGCCGAGGGGCTCCCGCCTGGCTTAACCCTTGGCCCGCCGGCGCGCACGCCCCGACCCCCGGCTGGGGGCCCCCGCGGGCTCCCCTGCGCAATCGGGGCAGCGATAGGCGCCCTCCCGCTTCCCCACTCCATCGCCGGCCGGCCTGCTCCTTGCCCAGGGGTGGAAGCAGCAGGATTCGTCTGGATAAAACCTTGGCCTTGAGCGGTGCCTTGCTAAGGTCCCCCCCACGACTTACCTTGGAAAGGGCCTTGACCTCTCCCAGTCCCATCCTGTGTAGACTAGAGGCTGAACTTGCAGGCTCCAAGCCGGTTTTGTGTTTTCAAGAAAAGAAATGGCTTTACCTGGCTGCCCCCTTTCCCCGCCTCTGCTCTGCTAGTGTTCTCGAATTTTCCCCGGTGCCAGGGGCCAGGCACCTTCCGGGTCAGGGTCGTTGAGTCACAGGGCCGTGGTAGCATGGACTTCGGACTCTGACCCAGGTTGGAATCTGGCTTAGCCCTTTCTCTACCTCGGGTAAAGTCTCATAACTTTTCGGCAGCCTCCGCTTCCTCAAATGTGCAATGGGGTAGTAACACCGCCCTCGTGGTTTTGATTTGGGAACCGAATGTTGAGGCAGGGACGGGCACATTGTCAGCGCGCAAATAAATGATAGCCACGATTGTCCTTATTTCCATAAAAGACATCAGAGAGAGGAGGGTTTCCTCGCGGGCTGTGTGCGGTGCATGCCCATACCAACTTACAAAAGCCTGAGAACCTCATTTCCCTCCTAAGCACCCAGCGATTATTTTTCTTTGCAGCTTTTCAGAGGTTGCCCTCTGCAGAGGAAAAGGTTAGTGGCCATGGCAGACCCCCTCCTGGTGAAATCTGAAACTCAGCAAACCGCACAGAATTGGGGGTTTTGCTCTTAACCTGACAGTCAGGACACTGGGGGGTGGGGACCGTGAAGCAGACTGGAGAGGTTTAACGGAGTTGGAGAAAACCAAAGGGACCCTCTGTCCAGTCAGGCCCGCACGGGGCGGCCAGTGGCACTGATTCATTGTGGTTTCCCACGGAAATGCCACATTTGGGGGTTTTCTGCCTGGAGGATGCAGCCTGGTAGTTTGGCTGTGTTTCAAATTCCTTTGAAACCCAACCAGACTTTGAAGAGGGAGCAACATGCCCATGAATGAAAACCAGCTCCTGAAATGAACCTGCTCAGAACCCGACGTTGGGTATCAGCTCCTCTGCTCCAAGTAAGGACTGGACATCAGTTTCAGACCCAGACGTGTCTCTTTTCTGCCACTTTTTTTCGGTGGTCAGAAGCGGAGTGAGTCTAGGGTCCTGCCCCAGGCCCTTGGCAGCTGCTGCACCCTCTGCCTCAAGGAATCCCCACTTGGCTATTCTGGGCACTCAGCTCACAGCTCAAAAGTCAGCTCCTCAAAGGCAGCTTTCTGCAACCATGTGATCGATCTACTTGTCTTTGGCACCTGTACTTCCACCCTCACCTCCCATTGTTTCATAGCCCTTGTCACGCCTTGATCCTGTTTATCTGGTCGCCTGTTCCTCATCTATGTCCCCTTTCACGGGGAAGCTGCACTTGCACAGAACTGGTCCCGTGAATGACAGGGGCAAATGAGATGGGGTAAGTGCCGGTGAGCCCCAGATTGGGCAAAGATAAAACTGTGTTTACTCTCTAAGAAAGACAGAAAAACAGAGAAAGCAGAGAGACAGTACCTGCGAGAGGCCTGTCTGGGGTGTCGTGGGGCTGTTCGGAGCCCGGGGAAGGGTTCCTCACTCAGCATGGTGTGGGGTGTCTTTCTTTGTTTCAGATTTACTTTTATTCTTTTTAAAGGAGAGAGAAACAGAGAGAGAGACAGAGAGAAGGGGAAGGGCTCAGAGCAGTCTCCATAGTTGTACACCATCAGTTTTTGACACAGTCTCATTCCACACAGGTGGGCAGGGGTCGCACAGGGTGGGAACTGGGCTGGGGGCCTCCCACATGGGAGACACGCCCCCAAGAGCTGGGGGCCAACTCGGGAACTCCCACATGGGAAGCTCTCCCCACGGAAAGCCAAACTGGGGGAACCCCCCTCCCCCAGCTCAGCATATGGGTCCGCATGAGCTGTGGCCAGGACTCAATCCTCAGACCCTGGGGCTGCAAGGCTCAACCTGCTGAGCCCTCCCCACGTTCCTGGTGTGGAATGTGTTAGTCTGTTCAGAATGCCATAAGTGGACTAACTTCTAAACAACCCATAGTTATTTCTCAAACTTCTGGAGGCAGGGAAGTGTGAGGTTGGGGTGCGCAGACTGGGTGTCTGGTGAGGACCCTGGTTCATAGACAGCCACCTTCTCCTTGTGTCCTCACGTGGTGGAAGGGGTGAGGACCCGGGAGCTCCCTGGGGTCTCTTCTATAAGGGCACTAACCCCAATCATGAGGACTCCACCCTCATGACCTAGTCACCTTTCAAAGGCCCCACCCCCAAGACCATCACTTTGAGGGCTAGGGTCTCAACATATGACTTGGGGGTGGGGTGGGGGGTTGGACACAAACATTTGATCTATAGCAGGAGCTCAGAAACCACTTCTAAGAAATGGAAGAAGTGGGGTTACGGAGATGAGGGGGCACCAACCTGCCAGCCAGGGCGGAAAGCTCATCTGCTGGGGACACTCACCTCTGCGTCCACTGCAGCCACCTCCGGGCTCACCTGCAGCTGCAGTTTGTGCCATCCGTCTGAGGTGCTGTCCACACCTCTTGTCCCCTCTGCTGGGGCCTTTCTCCAGGGCTCTGGGATCCTGCCCAGCTTGCTAGTGCCCAGTGGCTCCGGGCAGCCCCCAACCACTCAAAAGGTGAATGTCCCAGGCTCCGATCCTGAAGCGGGACAGTTCTAAAGTGCTTCCGCACAGGTCCTCAGCGCATTCCCAGTAGAACTGAGTGCAGCTGCCCACAGCGCCAACATTCTCCTTCACCCACACGATGCCTTTTCTCTCTCCCCTGCTTCACTTTCTCACTCCCTCATTTCTTCTTCCTAAGTTTCAGTCACATCCCAAATAACCTCACTGCCCCCACTCTCTTTCCTCAAGATTTGTTTCTGGAGAAATCTAAGCCAGGACAGCCTTCATTCATGTATCCACAGATAATGACCAGGCAACCCCTAAGTGCCCGGGCAAAGACAGAGCGTGAGAGCATGATACTAGGCTTGGGTAGTGCTACACGGCTCATCAAGGTCTAAGACAATGCTGGTGTATGGGAAGCAATGAGACTCAAATGCTTTGCACCATTCTGCAGTTGAGGAAACTGAGGCACAGGAGTGTTGAGTCATGGGCCCAAGGCCAAACAATGCACAGAGGAGTTTTGGAGGCAAGGCCCTTAATCACCACCCTATGCTTGCCTTTCCTGGATGTCAAAGCTATGGGTGTGGGTGAACTCATCACAGGGATTGTCCAGTGAGACGGTACTAGGATCAGGGTTGGACCCTGAGGGACACCGTAGGCAGCAGAGGAAGAGGTGCCCACAAAGAAGGTGGTCAGAGAAGGGAAGTGGAGGGACACCAGGACTCAAGGGATGCAACTGCTTCTCAAAGGAAGGAATGGCCAAAGCTCTCAAATGACCCAGAAAATTCCATCGAATCCGGATCGGAAAGCACATGCCGTTTTATCTGACAAGAAGGCTGATGACTTCTGCCAGAGCTGCCTCAATGGAGAGGGGGGATTGCAAGCCAGATTGCAGTGGGTTGCGGAGCGAGTGGGAGACAGCAAGTGTAGACAACTCCCTCCAGAGATGGGGCCATCTCGCTGGTGGGAGGTAAGGGTGCGGCTTCTTCAAAGAGGGTGGGCGAGTGAGCATCTGGGGTGGATGGGAGGTCCCTGGAGAGGGGGAGAGGATGAAGAGGAAGGGTGGGGTGGCCTGATGGGACAGGCCCTGAGGGTGAGAGGGGTGGGGTCTGCAGTGGGGTGGGAGGGCACAAGCCGGGACCCCAGGAGGGCCCCTCGTTTGCTGTGAGGGCCAGAGAGGCACTCCCCTCTCAGATTCCACCATGAACTTGTCCTGGATTCACAGACGGGGCGTCCGGTGGACTCACAAAGGCCCCCTTCGTTTAATTCTTCATGACGTCCGTGCTCGGGGTGGAATGAATGCATTCAAATGCAGATGAATACAGAGTGACTCGCGCCTCGTATCTGGACAAGAAATAGCCTACGAAGCTGTGTTGGTGCAGAGCAGGTTAGGGAAGCAGGACAGGGTGAGCCGGAGGGACTTGGGAACCAGTACCCACCGGGCGTGCTGACTCTGCTTTGGAGGGAGAGTGGGGGGCGGTGGTGAGAACATGCAACGTGGGGACAATGGCACTCACCTGTGAGGAGGAGGAGGAGGGTGGTATTTTTAACGGAGAACGAGAGCAGGGGAGGGGAAGGTTTTGAGGAAGAAGAGAATGAGTTCCTGTTGGCGCTTTGTGCTGGGAACGCAGTGTGGGTGGTGGGTAGGCGTCTGCGGCTTTGCTGGGCTGGGGAGGAGGGGGTGGGAGGCTCGAGGGGGCTGGGGAGGGGGAGACAGCAGGGCCTGCACAGTGGGTGAATGGGGGTGTCAACCCCTAAAAAGCCAAAACCTTTGGCTACCTTCTCATGGTCTGGCTTTCTAGTACTTGCTCTAATGCCGTTTCTCAGCCTTGATCCTGTCAACATAGAGATCTGGAGAATCCTTTTTCTGTAGGGACTTCCTGTGCTTTGTCGGGTGTTTAGCAGCATCCCTGGTCTCTACCCACTGGATGCCAGTAGCAACCCCCCACTCGTGACAAACCAGAATGTCTCTGGACATTGCATAATGTCCCCTGGGGGCCAAAACTGCCCCCAGTGGAAAGCTACTACCCTATCATCTTTCTCAGATCACTTGAAAAGGATCGCTTGAAAGGTGCAACTTCGGATAATCTTTTTTAGCAGAAGCGCCTATTCCCAGTTGTGGAGCCAGATGGTCTGGGTTCATACCCTGGTCACTCCGCTGGTTTTATGGTTGTTCATTGTGTTTTCTGTGTCAAAGGAGGTTTTTGAGAGGACACAAAGTATTAATCCATGTAAAGCACTTGACTGCATCCAGTTGTCACTTTCTGTTATTGGTAATAGTCACGGTGGTAGGTAGGCCCGGGTGGGACATCCAGCATGCATTTGGAATGTGAGGTCTGGAGATATGGGTGTCACAGATGTGTCACAGACAATAAGGTGCACTGGAGGCCTGTGAACACCTACAACCTGGCCAGTGGAGGGAGAAGACAGGAAGAAGGCAGGGTTAAGCAAGAGCCCCTGAATTTACCAAGCAGCTGGAGGAAGAGGCCTGGGGGGTCACAATGGTAGACAGGGAACTAGGTGGACATTTTCATCAGGCCGACATGACGCAGCCCCCTGGGCCCGGGGGTGGCTGGTACCACGTCTGCAGATGGCCAAGTCGTGCAATGAGGATGGAGTCACGGAGCGCTCACCTTGAGTCAGGGGCTGAACAGACACGCATGCTCGCTGACGGCTCACCGTGAGGCTGTGCCTTAGAAATTACTTGGCACCCCATTTTATAGGTGAGCAAACGGACGCCCAGATAAGTACTCCCATGAAGGAGGGTGAGTTCGTCAGCAACGGGGAGGGGCAGGTGGAAGGAGAAAGGGCTTCTCAGGAGGTGAGAAGTGCACGACCCGAACACCCTCAGTGTCAGTGACAGAGATGTGAGGGGCTGGGAGGGGACACACAGAGCCCTCTCGTGGGGTGGGGTGGGGGTGGGGGAGGGGAGCTCAGCAGTGCCAGGCGCGAGAGGCAAATGGAAAATCAAGTCATCCTGACCCTGTATTGAAAACGTCTATATTTTTTCATCTTGGAATTTTGACATTAAATTTTTTCTTTTTTAAGATAGCATTTAAATCTCTCTTGCTTTAAAGCTTGATTAATGAATGTGTTGGCACTGGGTTAGATGGACTGAACTAAATGCCAGACTCTTCCAGCCTCCTTGACCTTGCTGCTTGCCCTTCAGGTCCCAGCCTGCGTCACTCCCCTGTCCCCTGAGCCAGGAGAAGCGAGCATCCTGACCTTAGGCCCGCAGGACAAGTGCCAAGAGGGAAGAGGTCCTTCTGAAGGAAACCAAGTGCTTTGAGGAAGAGGAAATGGATCCAAGGCCCCAAAACCAAACAAATGTCCACTCCAAGAGGCCCCTCTTCAGGCCACCTGGAGACCCTTAGTGCAGACGGGCAAGCGTGGAGGTGAGGGACAGAAGGGAGGCGGGGTCAGCATACGTGAACACGCACTGGGTTTAAGTCCCCACTCACCTGCTAACGGAGTGGTTTTTGCCTAGTGACTGAACACTTTCATTTTGGGGCTATAACATGGGGTTAATAAAAGTACTCATATCATAACGTTGTTAGGAGGATTAAATGAATGAAGCCACATAAAATCGCTTGAGCCTAATAAATAGTTCTTTTCATTGTGGTATCAGCATTTATTATTGTTATTTTTAAGCTACAGAGTCATGAAGGGGAGAGAGAGAGCACAGTGACAGGAAGCTTTGAAGGATTCCAGGGAGGACTTTGGTTGTTGGGTGGTTGGTTTTTCCAGTTGGGAGAGCAAGAGAGAGAGCCAGCAGAGATTGGCAGACAAAAGTATGCGGGGAGCTGTGATTCGCCCTCTATGTTGTGAATACCTGTTAAATTCCTCACGTTGAACCTGCCGCTTCGCAGCCAAGTCAATGACTGGAGTAGGGTTGCACATGCTTGGCCGGCGTGGGCAGGGACAGAATCCAGATTTCCTAATGCCCAGGGAGGTGTTTCTCCCTGTAAACCTGGCCACCATGCTATATCCAGCCATTGTCAATCCTGGAGCCTCCCTACTTGGGCCCAGGTCACCAGAAGGTGAGATGTGACGAGGGCTTTCCCATCAGAGTGTTCACGAAATCCCCTCTTTGCAGAAGCAGAACCAGCAAGGGTCCTGTAGAATGTTCACCCCATGGTATTTCCTCCGGACGTGTGGAGCATCGGAGAAAATGCTTCCTGTCCTCAGCTTGTTCGTTTTAAAAGCTTCATTTATAGCTTTAATGGAGCTTTGTGATAAAAGGGTCAGACAAGTGAGTCATTGCAACAATCTCTTAAGGAAGGAAGGTTCTCTTCACTTTTGTGTGAAATTAATAAGGGTTTCACCCTTTTCTCCACCCGGGAAGCTCAGGCAGTGCAGAGCAAGCTTTCCTTGATCTTCTGGGGTGGGGTCAGCCCCTCCCCTGTGTCCCCACAACACCCAGGGATGAATGCTGGTGGAGCATTTTCTGCAGACGCTGAGGGCAGGGACCCTCTTCTTCACCTCTACACACCCAGTCCCTGTCAGAGCGCCACCGTACGGTGTGTGCTCAGCCTGTGTCTCGTGGAGGAATGCTTGCACGCTTTACAGAGCATCAGCACTCATCAGCTGTGTGACAAAACCCACTCACTTCCCAAGTAAGTGAAATTGGACAAGAGGGACTTCAGAGCAGGCTTCTCTAGCTGGTACCTTGTCCAGGGCGGAAGCAGGTGTGTGCTAACAGGCACGATGCTAATAATAACCAGTGAGAGCTAAAGTGCATGGAGGGCTTGCTCCAATGATGATTCTAATGGCACTTTCTGGTGATTATCTCATTTACGCTCAAAATAAACTTAGGAATTAAGACAATGAATATGTGCATTTTACAGATGAGAAAACTGAGGCTCAGAGAAGTTGCACACAGAAGGTCTGTCTTTGGAGTATTCACCATTAGTCACATGCTCTCAGGCTGCAAACTGAGCTCCAGGGATCAAGACAGGGCATGGAGTTTGCAGGCCCCCAACCTAAGCAGCTTCTGGTGTATCTGAGCCATAGATTTATACGGACTCTAGTTGGTACCTACTATTTCAGAAAAAGCAGAAAATCCTCCCCTGGTGGCTTTTGCAAATAGCCCTTAATTGAACTCAGCATTGGTACTATTACCCCCAAATTCTGCAATTAACCAGCCAGCCTGGAGCTTGCTGGTTAATATATTTATATTTATATATCCATGTTTCAACTATGGACAAGACTTTCAGCCTGTAAATTGCTGAGCTAGCTGATGGAAACTGTTAGAGAACTGCCAGGGGCCATTTCTGGGAAATGAGAAAGTGAGAGGATTTCCCCAAAGCCAGCTGTTGCTACCCCAGAATAACAACGCAGTGAAGAACTAACATGGGCACAGTCCTTTAAAAACTATAAAACTTTCTAATACAGCGGCTTGCCTAGATTATAATTCCCATGATAATAGAAGGAGAGGACTGGTGTGAATGTTCTTTTTAAAAAGAACTCCCAACACCTTGTCTCCTCCAGGGCTATAACAAAATCTTTCATTCAACAAAATTTTGGTGAGCACCTACTATGTGCTAGGAACTATACTTGGTACTGGAACATAATGGTGAACAAAATCGACACTGTTCCTGGACTCATGAAACCTATAGTCTCTCTAATCAGGGAGAGAGACCATGATCGACTAATGTACACCGATAAGTGTATTTTACAATTACACTACTGTGGTGCTACTAGAGAGGCCAAAAGTGCAATGTGAGCCAAAATGGAGGGAGTTACTCTAATCAAGATCAGGGAATACTTTTCTGAGCCAGGATGAATAAGAGTTACTTAAGCAAAGAAAGAGGAAAAGTGTTTTAACCCTAGGGAATAGCATGCATAAAAGCCCTAGGGCCAAAGGGAATGTATCAGTTATCTTTTGCTGCAATAACAAAGCACCCCAACACTTAGTGGATTAAACAACAACCATTTGGCTCCTAATTCTGTGGATTTGGTAATTTGGCTGAAACCAGCTGGGTAGTTTTCCTCTAATCTCATACACTTGTGGTCATTTCTCAGATCAACCGAAATGGTTTATCTCTGTTTTCTGTGGTTGCTCTTCCCATAGCAAACTTGTCGATATAGCAGTAGAGTTCTGAGAGGAACAAGAGAGGGAGCTGCAAGGCTTTTCACAGCCTAGGCTCAACCTCATTTCTGCCGCATTCTATTGGTCAAAGCATCTTTCAATGTGACCAATAGGATATAGAACCTTAGAAATGGAAGGGTTTTCAGTGGAGTCTAGTCCAGGTAACAAATAGTTGGTGTGTATAAATGCTATTTGAATGAATGGAAGGATGAACACACCATGCATGCCTGTCTTCAGCATCTCCCATCTATAGATTATTGTACTAAAGGTCTGGAACTACGTTCTCTGTGTTGGGGTGTTTTATTTACTTCTTTCCGGGCCCCTCCCACAGTGAGGTCAGAGAGGTTTATCACAAATGTAAGCCTGACCAGATAACCTTCACTGTTTACTGGTACATCAGAATCACCAGGAGATGCTGTTGAAAATACAGACTCCTGCCCTCTACCCTAGATTCATCAAATCAGAATTTCTGGCCTTGGGGACTGGGAGCAATATTTTTAAAAAGCGCTGTCCCAGGGACTTAGATGCAACTGCTCCAGCTTTTGGGAGCCACTGGCTACAGGTACTTCAGACACAGGTTTGTCAAAACAGGGTCCCTAAGTCATTATCGACCTCATCAGCTCAGACACTGCCTCTTTAAGAAGTGGTCCCACCCTTCCATCAGTACCACCCCCAGAACTGATGTCGCCCTTCATTGTGTCCCCACTCCATCCTGCACAGACTTTTTATCACATTGTTCAAGAGCTGTCATTAAAACCTGTTGACTTATCTTCCATGTTCTCATTCCCCTCCCCAGCCCTTTTCCCAGACTGCTAAGCAGCTCTGAGGTCTTTGGGCCTCACAGGTCATCATATTAGCTTCAGTGTCTACCCGAGGGCCTGGTGCAAAGCTGAGCTTGGGAAGCCGGGATGACTGAGCCAGTTGAGCGCTTGCCTTGCAGCCGCAGGGTTGGAGGATCAAGTCCCGGCCCCAGCCCGCAAGGACCCATATGCTGAACTGAGGCATGCTTCCCATGCGGGAGGCCCCCGGTTGGGTTCCTGCCCTGCGTGGCCCCACATCCACCTGTGTGGAATGAAACTGTGTTTGAACTAATGGTGTATGGCTGTGGAAGCTGCTCTGGGCCTTCCCCCATCTCTCTGTCTCTCTCTCTCAGTCAAAAACAATAAAGTAAATATTTTTTAAAATGTGGAACCAATTTTGGATCTAATCTAATGGATCCAAGTGTCTATTGATGCATGAATGGATACACCAAACATGGTATATACATATATTACGCAGCCAAAGAATGGACGAAAATTCTGACACATACCACCATGTGGATAAACCTTGAGGACATTATGCTTAGTGAAATAAGCCAGTCTCAAATAGACAAATACGGTATAATTCCTCCTAGCTGAGTACCTAGAGAAGTCAAATTCATAGAGACAGACAGTAGAAAGCAGGTTGTAGGACATGGGGAGTGATTGTTTAATGGGGAAAGAGTCCCAGTGGTACCAGGTAAAATGAGCTCGGCAGATGGATGGTGGTGATGGTTGCACAACAGTGTGAATGAACTTAATACCACCGGAATGCACACTGAAACATGGTACAGTATAAGAACATTAAAGATGGTACATTTTATGTCATGTGCACTTTACCACGATTAAAATTTTAAGAAGGAGCTGAACCATCGGAAGGATGGATGGTCAGTCACCAGGCATTGGTTGAATACCTCTAGGATCGGAGCATTTCCTGACACCATGGCTCTGCCAGGGACTGGCTCATGGTCTCTTATAACTTGGGTTCTTTAAGATAATGGCGCTGCTCATATTCCAGAAAGCCACTGACCGGTGACAGCCAGCTGAGGCTGGTCCAGCGCTGCTAGCTCCCCATCCACCCCTGCCCAGCTCTCGAGGTTTGGCCCGTCCCACTTCCTTCTCTGTCCCAGACTGTGGTCTTGGCACCATTCTCCCTGACCACTGGGCGTGGCTCTGCCCCTGTGGCTGTCCCCGCCCCGGACAGACCCAGAGGACTCAGCTCCCAGCTCAGTCCATCCTCCTTGGAGGAAAGAATCAGATCGAAAGTGCTGCCTTAAATCGAGCCCAGGCCTCTGTCCTTACAACTTTCTTCCCTACAGTTCAACTCCTACCTTCTGGAACAATCCTGGGCCCGCCCAGACCTTTTTCCCATCTAGTAGCATTTCAGACACTCACACACAGCTCTGCTACTCCTCTCCAAGTGTTCCCCAGGTCTTCTTCAGTTTCTCAGATAACAGTTCTGTATCCTTCTCTCCACGTTGTTGCCCTTGTCTGACTCCCTGGCATTTTATGAACGTCCCCTTAAAACATGGCTCTGAGAAGGAAATAATTTCTCCACATGGCATCTGAGAAGAGCAGAGTTATTGTTTCCATGCTGTGGGCCCAAATATGCCGAATCGTGACAGGCATCCAAATAGCCATTAGGTTTTTCAACTTAGCTATAAACCTCAAGTCAGCTCGCTTAACCACACACTTCCTACGTGAGCCCAAAGCGCAATCAGCGAATGTAGTTAAAACTTCAGATCGTCTGAGATCTCTCTGCACGTGACCCATCGAGCCGCCATGGAGCTATTTCAATTATTTTAATATCGTTGCATTCATTCACTTGAAAAGTTCATTAATGTGCCTCCAGAACTTTGCTGGTACTCACCGCATTTCCAGTCGGGTCTCAGATTTCACAGGCTGGTTGTCCTCACTGGCCCGATCTCATCTCCTTCCCTTCAGAATCTGACCCAGTTATTTGTGGGATCCCCAAGGGGGTCTCGTGTAGGGTATAAGCAGGCCGCTCAGGTTTGTCTACTCTAGGCCCTTTGTTGCTGTCCTCTGCCCTTGAATCCCTCCCTCTCTCCAGGTACCGGGCCTGTCATGCTCCCAGCACCAGGGACCAAAGCACAGAGTCCCTGCCCAGACCAGTGTCTCCTGGAGCCACAGAACACATGGTTCTGTTCTTGCCTTTATCTCCCCACGTCTCTCCTTCCACAGTGCCCTTCTGCAGGAATGGCCTCAAGGGATGACAGCAACCGGCTCCTGTCCCTTCATCCTTCATCAGTCACCCCAAATGTGTGCGCATGCACTTAACTTCTAATTTATCAAGATATGAGGACTGGACTGGCTCCTCATTATACTCTAAAACCCTACTTTGATTTTATTTCCCACTGATAGAAGACAGAGTTGATGCAGCCACATGCAATATAAATGTAGAGAAACATACATGTGGAATCCTGCCAGAGCCCCAAACTAGAAATAACCCAAACGTCCGTAGCACATAGAATGAACAATACATTTTGGTAAAATCATACAACTGAGTATTTACAATGCAATTAAAGGGGGGGGGCGAAGAACAATTGAATGATTGCTGCAAGCAACGAGAGAGAGAGAGAGAGAGAGAGAGAGAGAGAGAGAGAGAGAGAGAGAGAGAGAGAGAGAATCCAAGCACAAAACAGTAGTTATTGCATGGCTCCAGCTCTATGAAGTTCAAAAACAGGCAACGCTCATCTCTAGTACCAGAGGTCATAAAAGTGATTACCTTTGGGGAGGGCGGGTATGAATGGGCTGGGAGGGGGCATGAGGAACTCTTTCTGAGGCATTAGAAATATCCTCTATTTTGAACAGGGTGGATGTATTTGAGATGTACTGGGAAGAATTGCGCACCAAGTCGTACCTCGATGGAAAAGCAGACAAAGCCCAGTAGCCCCAGGGCTGTCCTCTGATTAGACGTTGGTCGTGACAAGCTCTTGCCTGTGTCTCAGCTGTGCTGGCCTCTCTTGGTCCCAGCCTGTGGTGGGAACCAGGTTTCTAGCCTGCCTGCTGGTCCGCAAGCAGCCCACCCTCTTGACAATGAATCCGTTTGCCATTCATGTTAGCCCGAGTGGCGTTAGGTTGAGTCTTGCGCTCTTTTGATGACCTAAGCCTGTAACCTGGGTCGGAACGTGCGATCAAATAAAACAACACATGTGATTGTATTTTATCAACTGTAAAGAACCAAGTTACACGACAGGCATTATTATGAGTTTAAGAAAAGCGAAGGAAATGGGTGTATGAAATGCTCAATTAGTTTGCAACATTAAAATCATTTAAAACCATGCTGTTACAAGGATGCCTAATTGCAAAAGCTATAGACTCGCTTGGGAAAACAACCATAAAAAAAAAAAGAAAAAAGCATGACATTTCAAAATGGAATGTAAGTCAGGACTGACTAGCTCATAATGGTTATTATAGCAGAATTGTTACTTTGGCTTAATGGGACACTTTAAAAATACAATTAGATCTTTAGACTCTGGCAGAATTGAAGCACATAATGAAATGAAGAGAGCAGGTACATAGGAAGATCATGTTACATAAGGAGGTGATTTTGGTGAACTTTATTTGAATCAGGATGATTCAGAATTGTATAATTAGGCACTTAAATTTAAACATGAAATGGAGTAAATTACACAAGTCGCAAACAAGGCATCTCTCCCTGGTATTTCTCATTGAAATATATTAATGAGACATTGACATTGGTTGTTGTTGGTTTTCTCCCTCCCCCCAGACAGCAATTTGTGATTAGCTGATAGGCTAGTGTTTGCTAACATTTCCTCTTAGTTTGGAATGTGAACATTCAGGGAACAAGTTCTGTCTTCGCTCACCCTCCCCTGAAGTCCGGGTCTTCCTGAGAGCTCACGCCCCATCGCCTTTGCACTCTTGGGATTCCCGGGGGGCCACATCAGCAGTGCATTGTGGGAGCTGCTCATAGACTTCTGGGACCTATGGGAAGGGCCTTTGTCTCCAGGGCTGGCTGGGTTCTGTGTCAGAATGACAGACTAATAACTTGTCTCTGGGATCAGACTCGCTTTCTTACCTCTTCCTCCTGCCATCTTTCTTTTTTTACTTTTAACTTATTTTTATTGTTTCTGACAGAGAAAGGGACAGAGAGAGAGAGAGAGAGAGAAGGGGGAGGGCCCAGAGCAGTCTCCATAGTTGACATTAGTTTTCCATATAGTTTCACTCCACAGGTGGGCACAGGGCTTTCCAGGGCAGGAACTGGGCCAGGAGCCTCCCGCATAGGTCCCAGCAAGAACTAAATTGGGGGCACACTCCAGTTCAGCATGTGGGTTCGCATGGGCCGGGGCCGGGATTCGATCCTCGGTCCCCGGGGCTGCAAAGTGAGCGCTTAACCTGCTGAGCCATCCCAGCCTCCCCGAGTTGTGTACTTTAAAAGCGATGATACAGGTGGGAGCACACTCATTCCCTTATTCTGTCCACAAATATGTATTGCGTGCCTATCCTACGTCGCTGACTGTATCTGACACAGAAACGTGTTGATGAATATTATAATTATTAAAGACATATTGGCAGGAGAATTATCTCATACCCCCCTCGTTTTGTGGTTTTTTTTTTACCAAAATAGCAACTTCAGCGTCTCCTCCTTGGCCTGATTCATCAGGGCGCGTGGGGATGATACAGTTTCATGCGTAACTACAGGTCTCTCTTCCCTCTGTTACCTCACAGCCTTACTTCTCACTCCAGAGGCCGTAATCGCACTCCACATGAGGTCATCTGGCTGGAGTGAAGTCCCCAAAGACCTTTCTGTAAACCTGACGCTAAGGAATCAATGACACCGTTGCCAGCAGGAGCTCCATCGTACAAGACCTTGTTCCTTCCAGTTGCCAGGGTGAGTCACCATTGGAATACTTGACCTTGAGCCTGAGGCAGGGGCCAGAGCAGGGAGCGCCAAGGCATCGGAGGAAGGACCCCTCAGAGCAACACAATCTCAGGGCTGGGGGTTCCCCTGAAATCCCACCACCTGCCTGGGCCAGCTCACTCCCAGAAGGATGCCCTGACCCCTGCTAGAGAGAGACATGGCTACCTAGCCCGAAGAGTAAAAACAAAAACAAAACAACCACCACAACAAAATAAGCAACCTCTAGACAGATGTGTCTCCCCTAGTGACTCATCTGAATTCATTCTCACTGAATTCGAATTCAGTGCCCCCTAGGTGCTGGGCCTGGAAGATGGTAGTGAATTAGACAGCCTTTGCCCGTGAGCAGCTCGCTGTCCAGGGGGTGAGACACACCTCAGCACACGACGATGATGCACTCTGACAAGGGTCATAAAAGAGGAGACAAAGTGCTGTGAGAAGGTCCTAAGACAAATTCATTCTGTGTGCGCACATGCACACGCACGCTCATGTGTGTGTGATGCAGTGGCGTCTGTGAGTTAACACCACCAATGTGTCCAAGACCCCCTTGCCTGTAAGCTGTTCTCTGATTCAGTGGCAGGTCAACGATAAGAAGTCCTGCCATGCTGAATGTCCGCATGGCTTATAAGACGCATTGTAGAAATGCTAACATTCTGAGAACAACTGTTTGAACTGTCTGCTGAACCTGGGACCTCCTATACCAGGGTGGGGACTCCAAGGTCTGTTCTCAGCCTCGGGGTGAGCAGGACCAGCGTAGGGGTACAGTTCATTGCTGAAAGAGATCTGAAGGCGAAAGGAGTCCACTCACCAGACATGAAAACATAACAAGCCGAAGCTGGCGACGTAAGAAGATGGAGGAGACAATTATTCCTGCCCTCCTTCCAAGAAGAATCCAGTACCCGATGGTTAGAAGTATTTTCCAAAGGGGCTTTATGAGGATGATCACCCCAAAACTGCTCAGGCTGCTAACTGCCCTCCAAGGAGGCTGACCCTGGGTTCATTGTGGGGGCTCTGGTTTTGAAAAGCGGGGGTGGGGTACAAGCTCAAAGCCAAAGCTGGGATAGCAGGGCCCGGGCTGGGGCCGTCTCCACCGGGCTTTATGCCCACCATGCTTTTCCTTTAACTAAACGCTGAATGAACACTTAGAGAGTATCCATTTGAAGGTGCATGAGATGATTTTCTGCCTGAGGCCCCACTCATTTCTATCCTGTTCTGGCGGAAAAGCAGCATTCCAAGGCCCTAGCCCAGCCAGAGCGTGGATGAAATGTCAATCCAGAGGCCGGGTGGGAGGCTGTGAAATGCAGAGCTGGCCTGTTCAGGATGGAGTCGGGGAGGAGGCCCTGAAGGGGTCCCCAGGCTGTGGAGCCTACTGCAGGGGGTTCATGGGGCACCCACAACACCCAGGGGGGCGGGGAGAAGCTGTTCAGGGTGCTGAGATTATTTACAACAGCTGCATGCATCTTCCGGTAGGTGAGCTCTGTGGCTTCTTAATCACCAACCGGTGGCTCCTCTTTTCTTTGACCACCAACTCCTTTCTAATACGTCACCACCTTCACTAGGTGTGTGTGTGTGTAGCAACTGGGGGCAAGGAGTGGAGAAGGGAATAAAATACAGACCCAAAAGATCACCCTGGCTCCCAGCATCCTAGAACCCCCACCCTCCCCCGCCCAAAGGGCACGGGGAACCCAGGATGATGGAGAATAATAGTCCACTGTTGTGGCCAAGAGCCGGGTCGTTTGAATCCCATGGGCCTCTGTTTGAAACTTCACAGCAGCACTGACCCTATGTGACCTTGGGCAAGATATTCAATTTCCCTTCCGTCTCCTGCTCTGTAATACCTACCTTGCAGGACTGTTGATAGAATTAACCACAGTCATGCATTGTAGAGGGTGTAGCATTGCGCCTAGCACGTAGCAAATGCTTGGTGAACAGTAGCTATTGTTGCTGTTATTATAATGACGTGAATATAGTCACGTTATGGTTCAAATTTTGCCTTTTGACTCAAACCAACTTCTAAAATAATTGCACGGAGTCGTTAAGGGGCCACAAGAGTACATCATGAATTTCCAAGTGAGACGATCTAATCTTGTCATTGAAATCTAAGGTAAAGAGCAAAGGCCCAGGACCCCCCGTCTTCTTGCTCAAAGATCTTGAGTCATTTACTTGACTTTTCTGAGTTCAGTTTCCTATCTAACAAGCGGAAGGGAAGGCTCTCAGCATTGAGATTTTTGCTTAAAGGAGAATAACACATGTCCCAGACAGTTGGAAAGCTACCTTGTGATCCACCTCCCAGGAAAAGGGAAAATTTGATGAATGAACCTCACCCCATAAGATTTCTACCCTTTCTTGCTGTCCAGGCCTGGTCCCTAATGCCTGTAACTTGGTTACAGTAGGTACTCTACAGATATGACTTGAAAGAATAGATGAGTAGGTTAGCAGCCACGCATCCATATCCCTAACCAGTCAGTCAATAAACACGTGGCCCAGACGAGATTTCTTAGCATGTGGAGGCTTCCTGTCTCCGGCCTCCTGCATGGCCCCAGCTACCTGCTCATGCTGAGTTCTTTCCCCGCTTTGTCCAGGGAGGCTTTCACCTGTCTGTTCCCTAGATGTGGGGAAGAGTATGCAAACAGGAGAACAGGTACAGAGAGACAACATTCTGAAGACATGGAAGAAAAGGGGAAAGGAGACAGAACAGGCAGAAAAGCTAAGAACTGGGATGGGGAGATGGGAGAGGATGCAAAGAGAGAGCACTGGTTACACAGGCTGTTGGTAGATGGTGTGTGTGTGTGTGTGTGTGTGTGTGTGTGTGTGTGTGCGGGCATGTGTGTGGTGAGGAAGGGTCGGTGGGGCTGGCAGCCAGCGGCTCCTGAGCCATGCAGAATAGCAGAGCAGTGGGGAGGAGAGGAAAGGAGTTTTGAAGGTTATATATCGCATCCCCTTCCACATTGTTGAAGGCAGTTGGGCAAAAAACCCGATTTCCTTTTCATCACATTGGTTGCTGGACTGTGGCTCTTTCAATTCAATTGGATCCAGGAACCAGCCATATGGGCCTTGGGATTTTATTAGCCTTATACAAATAATGAGCATTCACCACATGCCAGGAATGGGGTGAAGAAGCAGAGATACAGAAATAAATCCTAAAATAGGCAGGCCCTGGAGAAACTCAAAACCTAGAGGGAGCACCAGAGTACACACACACATACACACACACACACACGCACTTGTGGGCACTCCAATGCTATGGTGGGGAGTTGTACAAAGTGTAGTGGAAGAAATCGAGGAGGACTTCATAGAGGAGGCGCCCTTTGAGCTGGGCCTTGAAGGGAGAGTTTACCACAGAGGGAAAAGGTCCAAGACCGTGTGAAATTCACAGCCTAAAAAGAAATATAAAAGTGTCTATATGTATGAATGTTGATGTTTACGTATAATATGGAACATGCTCTAATGAGCATGCAAATAAGGTACCTAGGGAACACAGAGGAAGGAAGGGCTGAATCTGCCTGGAGAGTCAGGGAAAATTCACAGGGCAGATGACCTTTTCTCTGGGTTTTGAAGGGTGCATAGGAGCTTACCAGGTGAAGACCGTGAGGACAGACCTCAGACCCTAGGTGGCAGGCACTAGCTCCTTGGTCCCGTGGGTGGGCCGTGTGGCTCTCCTGAAGTTGATCCTGGCCTGTCCACGCCTAAGCAGTGGCTCCCCCATTTTTCAAAGGCGGATGAAAGCAACCTGGAGTTTGTCACAGTGAGCAGCGTCCCCAGGGACGGTTACACCCCATTCTTTTCTGGTGATAAACAATGGCATGCAATGAAGTCACCTTTCTAAGAAAGTAACTCTACACAGGTTTGGCTCTGCACATTGAGCCAGATAAAGGATTTATTGTCATTCAAAGAATGAAGGCACCAAAGTTGAGAGCAAGTGTAGCTCTGAAACCCTAAGGCCTCTTCGGGTTGGGGAGGCTTGTGGGGGGCGGCTGGCCTGGGCCTTGGCCCGTACTTACCAGCACTGCCTAATACATTTTCAGTCTTCTCTGGTTTCGGATGCCCATGTCCTGACTGCTCACACAGCTGTCACTCTAAGAATCTAGAAGACTCAGAGGTTGCAGGCTGGGGAGACCACGGAAGGGCTCTCCAGTGAGGGGTGGTTCCAGCTGGGCCCAGGAGCCCAGGAGCCTTGGGATTCATGGTCAGGGAGGGACAAGTGACTTCACTTGACTCTTCCAGGATCCGGTCCACTGTACAATGGGCACCGTCCTATTGTACGGAATTTGTCTAAGGATGAAAACAGACACCATCCTCCAGTCTATTCATGAGGTAGGCCATTCTAGCCCCCTTTTATATTGTCGTTGGGCAAACTGAGGCCTGGCACAGAGGAGGCACTCAGGACACGGCGGCGGTAGTGGTAGTTGTCATCAGCATCTTCATCATCCCTGGCACAGGGACTGGTACGATAAAGAACTTGTGTATGGAAGGCTTCTGATCGTCGTGTCTGCTGTTTCCCCAGCCTCTCAGACCACACCTGCACGTGGAAGGCACTCAATAAAGAATTGCTCTGTTCCTGAAATCCCAGCTCCTCCTCGTCACTTCGTGACTTTGGGCAAGCTACTTAACCTCTTCATGTCTGGGTTTCCTCATCTGCATAACTGGATAATAATGGTGCCCACATCATTGACTTATGGAAAATAATAGCATAGTGCCTGCCGGCAGGCTCACTACATTCTCCTTCCTCCGTGGCAGTGACCAACAGTGTCTGATCGGAAAGCCTCACGTCTGCTCTGTTACGTGCTCTATGGCATGGGGAGAGATGTTGTACCCTTTTGTTTCTAGAGCACTCTTTCCTCTGAAGACCATGACCTCTAACCAGGGAAAGAGGGATCAGAACTCGGGAAGGCTGTAAGTCAGGGCAGAGCGAGGGGAGGGTGTGTCATGGTCAAGGACACTGGTTATGCCTGTTGTGAATGCTAAATGTGCTGATTGCTGTGTGGCTTTGGGCAAGTTCCTTGACTTCTCTGGGCCTCGATCCTGCAGCTGACAAATGAGGATTACTAGAGCATTCATCGTATAGCCTTAGCACACAGCTCCAGTGCTGAATCTCCTTTTGAATGAGTGGCTTTCCCTCTGCAAAGCCCACGGGGTCCAATAGTCACAGACAAAGCTAATTTAATCACACCATTGGCAAGGGAAAAGGGCAGTGACCTGCAATTGTTACACGAAATTTTTGGAGACCTAGGTGAGAGGTTGTTTGACTCTTGCTTAACCTCTCTCCAAGTTGCTTTCCAATGGGACTTGTTTTCTGCCAAGATTTTTAATTTTTTTCAATTAAAATTGCACCTCCACGGAGGAGAAGCTGACAAGATCTCCCAACAAGAAACAGATTGCCCTGCTTGCAAACCACACAGGGATGTGTTCAGACCTTGGAGGTGTGACAAGGATCCTGTGGGCTTTGGCAGGGAAGGCCCTGACTGGGTGAAGTGAGGCGGAACTTACATGTCTGAGTCGAGCAGTTGCATTAAGCCAACATTTATCTGGCATCTCCTCACCGTGCGAAGCAGTGACGATGTCCAGACGGCCTAAAACATGGTCCCTGCCCTCACGGGGCTCACAGTCTAGCAGGGGAGAGGCGCAGACACAACTCAAACCCCTGCAGAACAGAACACACACAGGACACTAGTGCAGGATGTCCCGAGTGACCAGCGAGGCTTAGAAGGAGACTTCCTTCTTTCCCACAGTCCTCAGAGCTCCCGTGAGCCCCAGCTTCACCTCATGCATCGGGGCATTTCTTTTCTCTAAACGGTCAGACCTCGTCCTCCAAGAAATGCCCACCATGCCTTTGACTTATTTTGTGGGTCTTTAAAGGTACAGGCACAGTCACTCAGTGCACATGTATCAGGCCCACGCTTTGGCAGGTGTAGGGTGGACGGACTAAGCGTAGGAAAGGTCCTTGGAGACAGAGAGAGGCTACAGGACGATACTGCACTGATCCAGGGGAATGACACGGACTTGAACCGACTCCGCTCTCCTGAGCCGCTGTTGACACTTTGACCCATGTCCTATAACCTGTGTCCTACAGACATTTATTGAGCACCTACTGTATGCCAGGCTCTGTGCTGGGCATGAGGTCCACAGAGATAACTATGACTCAGTCCCTGCCTCTGGGACCTCAGAACCTGGTGGTGGAGGCAGATAGACAAGTCAAGGTGACAATGGCTGAGATGAAGGCAAGATCATGGTCAAATGAAGGCACCAAAGAGGGACTGATCACACAGGGATGTCCTTGCTCAGGAGGGGTGGCTGGAGTTGGCCTTAGTAGGTAGGAATGAAGTCACCTGGTGGAAGGGTGTGGGAAGTGATGGTATACGAAGAGCATCCCTAGGGGGAAGAAACCTTGAGCTCAGAAGGCAGTCCAGTGACAGGACAAATTTGGGAAACTGTAATGGGGTCTGTTGGGAGCATGCCCGGAGGGTGGGAGTGGGCAGTCAGGGAAGAGTGGGAATTGAGAGTTCAGAGGACGGGGGATACCAGAGGGAGTTGTGTTTTGCCCGATCCGTCTGCTGCTAGGTAATAACCAGGAAGATCTCTGTGTACCAAGAAAGCATAATGGAACATTCTGGCACAATGCAGAGCAGCTAATGCAACCTACAAGACAGGAAACAAGGTTCCAGCCCTTAAAACCCCTTCAACTCAACCAACTTCAGCCAACACCGAAAAAGTCCCTCTGCATGGCTTCTTCAGAGAGACCCTGTGACATTTGCCATTTTCCCGTTCCCCTAATAAGATGGTTTCATCTCATGTTCACCGGCTCTGCATTTAATCACCCCCCTTTCAAGAGAGTTGGTGCAAAACAGCCCAGATGCAGCCGTCCAATGACGCTGAAGGAGAGCAGAAAATTATCACCGGAACAACCTGCCAGCCGAGCCCTGTGGTTCCTGAATGCTGATGCCCAGCAACGTGCATTTTTGAAAATCATATTTGCATAAATTCATAGTAATTTGGGAAAGAGTGACAAGCTTGGTCTGCACAGACATGAATTCTCAATTTTTCTTAGCAGGCCACGGCGGTAGTCAGCACCACGCACCCAGCACTGATGGGCGTGGATGCGCGTGGACAGTGGATAGGCACTTTGCTAAGGGCAGGGGGTACAGAGATGAATTAAACGTGGAGCTGGGTCAAGGAGCCTCAGGGGAGAGCCCCATAACTAGCTGCAGAGGCTGTCCACAGGCAGATGGTGCTGAGGATGTCAGGAGAGCCGGAGATGGTTGGTTTGCTTTTCAGAGGACAGGGGTTAGCAGCTCAGAGAATTGCCGAAGGCTCTGTGGATGGTCCCACTTCAGCAGAGCTTCTGCTCTGACATTTACTCAGCAAAGACATTCCTGTTAGGGGGATCTCAATTCGGCCAGAGGCTAGAGCCACACAGGGAACGCCGAATAAGGCAGAAGAGGCTGGCCGCATGGAGTTTATGTTCTAGTAGTGAGGGGAGGCAGAGCAGGTCAAAATGCAAATGAACTGGTGATAAACAGGAAAAGCTGGATAAAATCGGTGCTATGAAGAAAATCGAACAGGTTGATGTGATCAATCAAGCCTAGGGCAGACGTGGCTACTTCAGATGGTGTGGGCAGGACAGACCTGAAGGTTAAGAAAGAGTCAACTTTGCAAGGCTTCGGAGGAATAAAGTTTGAAACAGAAGGAATTGCAAGTGCAAAGGCCCTGAGGCAGGCGTGCGTATGGGGTATGTGTGGCTGGAGGGTCGAGAAGGCAGTGGAAGGAGACATGGTTGGTGAGGGGCTGGAATACACAGGGCCCCGTGGACTAGAGTTTGGATTTCACTGCAAGTTAAGAAACCACAGAGGGTTAGTCAGGGGAAGGGTGGGCTAGTCTTATGAAGATGAGAGGGGTCTCATTCCAGGCAGAGGGACATGCTTGATCACATTTGAGAACGTGTGATGAGGACTTTTAGACAAATATATTGGGAGCCACACTAGGGCCAGATCAAGGCAACCTGTGAGGGACTATCGTTTGGCCTTTGTTTTTGAGACATGTAACCGAACAGGAATTCATTCCTGAGATTCTGGAGATCCTGTCTCTCTTGCCAGCAGCCACCTGCAAATCATTTCATCTCTGGAAGCGCGTCTTCTACAGACATGCCAGCATCCCGGAGCTTTTGAGAGATGCGGTAGATTGACATTGGCAGCCCTGAGGCCATGAACAGTGTGAGCCCTGCTCATGTGACTTCTACCTTCCTCACAAACACCATCGGCACACACACACACACACACACATTCGCAAACATAGGGGAAACAATACACTTACAACCATTGACTTGTCCATTTGAAATAGGCAACGTTATATGCGTCACCCGAAAGTGACACTGTGTGCTCCGTTCACAGGACCGTGCCCTTGGGAAAACGGGTGGGCTGTCTCACGGCACCCTTCCCGGGGGCCTATGTATCCAGAGTCTTCTGTCCTGCATTGGCTGAAGGGTCACTCCCCCTGCCCACCCATGGTGGTGTTAAATCCCCTGCACTTTGGGGCCTTGCATCGGTGGGTGGGACCCCGCATGAGTGGGGACCTTGAGTGACAGGAAGTAAGAGGTGGCACGGGCAGAAAGGACCCGAAAGTGGGAAGCATCTCCAGGGAGGAGGTGCACAGAACACCGGGACCCTTCTCGGCCGTCAGTTTTCCTCCAGAACATTGGCTCCTCAAACACTTGGGAGCCCTGATCTCCAATGTTTTGCCTCCTCACTTCCACAACGCGGGTGAAAGCGCTCATCGGCTGCATTCCACTGGGTCTTTCAGCATCTCAGGGTTTAAAAAATAGGCCAATGCCTCAAGGGAACCATGGGGAGGGACATCAGACTCGTCCCAGGGTAGTTTCCTCTCACCAGCATCTTGGCCTCTGGAATCCTGGGTGCCCCGTGGCTCAGCTCTGCTGACATAAATCAGAGGAGGCCTCTGAGGGCAGCACTGGCAGCATCTGCGAACTTGTCAGAAAAGCGGCTGCTGAGTCAGAATCTCTGGGGTGGAGGCCCAGGAAACGGGTTGAACCAGCTCTCTCTTGCCCATGAAAGTTGAAGAAACATCGTCCTATGCTTTCAAACAACTGCTTTTTTTCTTTTTTGGTATTTTGATTCAGATGGGATAGCTGTTCCCTGCAGGAGCCCTGGGGTGATAGAAAACACTCTACTCTAGCTAGAGCTGGAAATCCTATCTACTCTTCCAGGGTCGTCTCTGTTGATGCTCAAAGATTCAGGTAAGTTTTGCTCACAGGGGTACGTACTCCAGCCCCTGGAACAACGGTGGGCACTTAAGTGAGTGCACAGGAAGCGTTTGCGGAATACCGAAAGCTCTACAATGCAGAGTTTGTTCTCCCCTTTTCCAGGGGAGAAAAATGGAGACACAAATGGTTACATGACTCGTCTCCTATCACCCCGAGACTGAGTGACAGAACGGGTCCTTCAACCAAAGATCCTAATACTCATGTTGTCCCTGTAGGGACATCCGAGAGGCCAGCACGGAGGGAGGGCCCAGCAGCATGGAGGGAAGAAGCGAGGACAGCACCCACCCAGACGGCCCTGCTGACGCGGGGACTCGGCTAAGGTGGCCACTACTCTCGAGTTGGGATGGGGCATTGGAAACCCCGTCACGGGTATGGGCCCCTGGTCCAACTGGGTGTGTGGTGCTCACAGTGTGAACTCTGCCAAGAGAAGAGACAAGCCATTCCCAGGTCTTTGTGAGGCTTCGTCCTCTGGCGCTTATGGGCGGTGCTCCCGGAGCAGGGTTATGGAAAATTCCTCCCGTAGCTGAAGAGCAGGCAGGTACCTGCAGGAGAAGAGGGATGGGTCATCAATCAGACAAAAGCTGCTGCGTGCAGGCAGGGCTGCACGGACTGGGTCCCCGGGCGCCACCTCAAAGAGCCGCCTGGCCCTGCTTTCTTCTCGCAGACTGGCCCAGAGACGTCTGCGTCGGGAAATCTTTTTTGGTTTCAGTGGATCCAGGAAACCGAGTCACTGGAATGTGGGCTCCCTGGGGAGAGGTGGAGCCTGTTCCGGAAGGAAGGACTTTTCAATGCCCTGCTCTGTCCCTTGTCACCGTGGAAATGGCAGAGAGGCCCGAGCAAGAAGTAGGCTTCCTTGGGGAAGGGAGGGTGACCCATTGGCGAAAGCTTCCTACCCTCAGAGTCCCAGCTATGGAGCCGCAGCAACTCAGCCCTGATCCCTGTCCTGGGCTCCCCTCTGGGAGAGAAAAGGGGGTGATTCAGGGAGGGAGCGGCAACCCTGCTGAGCCCAGAGCAGGCCCACAGGGCTGGTCTAAGACCAAGACCCAGAGTGTCATGGCTGAAGAGGCGCAGAGGCCACCCGGGACCCAGGAGTGACCCAAGGCCGCCCAGTACGTCCTGTGGATTAGGATTAAAATCCCATCCGAAAGTTCTATTCTGGAAGAAGCCTTCTTCAGTCTCAGTGAGAAGGCAAATCGCAGCTTGCGCTGCCTGAATGCTTGCCGTGGGCTAGGGACAACACTTCCATGGTCACATTGTCACAGTGACTTTTCACAACATACCTGAGAGGTACACACGGTTGCCCCCTGTTCACAGACAAGGTGATGACTCTCAGACAGCCTGAGAGTCACACAGGTGCTCAGTAAGCTGAGCTGTTCCTTAAACCTAGGGCATCTGACAGTAGACTCTAGGCCCATAACCCCCATTGCTCCCCGCCATAGTTCTGCACCTTCTGTCACCTACTCTGTCCCCACGCACGGCCCTCCCCTCAAGCCCAGGGTGGCTCCTGGTCTCTGTGCCAAGTATCTGTCAGCTTCTGATGCTGAAGTGCACGTCGGGAGCTGTTTTGTTGTAGAACACGACAGCAAGAAAGACACCTTAGGCCTTTTTCGAAATAGCTGTCTAGATTAATAAAATAATTCTTCTCTGATTGCCCAAGGAGGAATAGCATTGTTCTTTGCAGCGCACCGAGCATCCGTGAACAAGTAAAAAGAAGGGAGAGAAAAACCCGTATGTTTCTTGACTGAGTCTTCTGGAAATGGTTCATGTGCTTGTGCACCTCTTCACCCGTGATCTTGATCATTTCCTTACCAGTTAGCTCCAGGACAGCGACCTTGGCATGCGTGAGGGTGGTGCGCACCCTCCCCCTCCCCCGGTTTGTTGTTTGTTACTGTGTTTTGAAAAATGGTGTTGGGAGGTAGAAGCGGTTCATGCAGGCTGGTCCTGCGCCCTGCAGATAGATGCCTGTTGGTGGGGTTGGACCTGCCTGATTGGCAGGGGCAGGCAGACGGGCTGGGACGTTGGCCGCCACCTCGTGTGTTCACAGATCACCGTCAGGGCTCTTCTCCACCAGTTTGGCTGGGAAAGCGAGCTGTCCTGCCCTCACAGGCCCCAGCGTGCCCATCAGAAACGCTATTACCACGTCTTTGCCTTCCCTGGGAAGCACAGGGCTCTGTTTTGGGGGCTGAGAGCCAAGACCTTCCAGAATCAGGGAGGTTCACCCCAGTCCTTGGAGTCTGTTGTGTAAGCCCTGGATACTGTTGAAAGGAAAACAGTCCTACTGCGCCTCTCTTCATGCACATAACTCCATTCACGCCCCACTGGCTGGGGAGCTGAAGTCATCATCATTTCAAGTACAGTTTGTGTGGCTGGAGGGCCGTCAGCGGCCTAAACGCCTCAGAGTTGCATGGCTTCTTGCCAAAAAAAAAAAAAAAAAAGTGAGTTTCCCGCCGTGCCTGGAGGTAGGCAGAGCAGGTTCATATTAGTTTACTTTGCAGATGAGAAAAATGAGGCTCAGGAGGACCGTGGCAGGGCTGGGACAAGAGTCCGACCTCCAAGAAGCTTTCCTGGTGACACATGAGGTCTTAGGTGTGGGCAGCCACCATGGGGACAGGGACAGTCTGAGAGCTTGGGAGGTGAGGAGGGAGGATAAGGAGGCATCTCCGGGTATCCCGGCTGGAGCCGCAGACTTCACCACTATTTTGTGCAATCCTGCTTTCCCTCTGTGCTCTGGGGTCACCCTCCCCTAGTTCTAGCTGTAAAAGCAACAAAGGCACAGAGGCTGTGTGTGTGTGGGTGTGGTGGGGGCATACACTCGCATACCATGTGCTTAGCCATGAACCAGAAGGTGTCCACTTGAACTCAGGAACATGGTGTGTGTGTGGTGTCTCTCACTAGGAGACAATGGTCATAAGGCATAGCTAATGAGATTAGAAAGGAGAAAGAAATAAGTCAATTTATTTGTATATAATTTATATATATATATATATATATATATATAAGTCAATTTAGTTATATATAATTTATATATATATATGTCTAATTTATATATATATAAATAAATAGATATGACTTTGTACTCACCATACCCAGGATATTCACTTAGAAAACACTGTCAACAATAGAATTCAATAAGGTTCCTGGGTAGCGAAGTTAGTATTTTCTAGTATAATAAACAGGCAGGAAAATATAATGGGAGAAAAATGTCCATTTACAATAACTATAAACAGATTACATACCTGGGAGTACAGTTATCTAGTTGTGTATAAGATGGATATAAATAAAATTTAAATATGCTACTAAGAAATCTATACAAACACGTGAATCAATAGAAGACACCTGGAAGAGAGGAAGTTGCATTTTATACAGCTGCCAACCATCTTTAAATTAAAATTTAATTTAATATAATCCCAACTTAAAAATACAATTGTTTTGGAATTAAACATGCTAAAATGTATATAAAAAAGAAACAGATGGGAATAATCAAATTCTGAAAAAGAATAGGTGGTCAGAGCCTGAAAGATATTAAAATATATTATAAAGTTAAAATAAATTAAGCATTTTGGTAATGGTGTATGAGTAGACAGACAGACCAATGAAACAGTGTGAAAAGTTCAGAAATAATCCAGATAGTCATAGAAATTTAGTTTATGATTAAGAGGACATTTCTAGTCGGGGGGGGGGAAGGAGATTATTTAATAAATGGTATAATATTTAGACAAATGGTAGCCATCTAAAATAAAATTTAGATTTCTTCTTAGATCCTTATACTTACTAAAATAAATTCCAGATGGAGCAAAGATTTAAATTAAAAAAATATAGCTATAAAAGTATTAAAAGAAAACATGGAGATTTTACTTAATATCCATATGGGGAAGGACTTGGTCTTTTTAAACATGACACAAAATCTAGAAACCATATAAGAAAACTAGCACATATGGTAACATAAAATTAAATTTTTGCATTGCAGAAATTACTGTAAAGTCACAAGATAAGCAACAAACTTGGTTGGAAAAAAAATTATTTTTCCCAATGTGTAAAATGTAGACAAAGACCTAATTTTCTTTTTTTTTTATTGTTAAATTTATTGGGGTGACATTGGTTGGTAACAATTACATAGTTTCTAGGTGTACAAGTCTACATTATATCATCTATGCATTGCATTATGTGCTCACCACCCAGAGTCAGCTCTCCTTCCATCCCCACGTATTTGATGCCCCCTCCCTACCCCTCACCCCCCAGCTCTCCCACCCACCTCCCCCCTTACCCTCAGGTAACCACCAAACTATTGACTGTGTCCATGAGTGTTTCCTTCTTTGTTACTTTCAGTTTTATATTCTACCAATAAGTGAGGTCTTACGTTTCTTGATTTTTTTCAGTCTGACTTACTTTGCTTAATAAGATGGTTTCAAGGTCCATCCATATTGTCACAAGTGGCTGTATTTCATCTTTTCTTATCTCTGAGTAGTACTCCATTGTGTAAATGGACCACAACTTCTTTATCCAGTCATCTATCAGAGGACAATTTTCTTAATACCCACATAAACTCTTACAAATCAACAAAGACCAACATATCCCCTCCCCCCACACCCCAAGCAAAGGGCATGAGCAGAGAGTTCCAAGTTCACAGGAAAACAGGGAACAGTGGCCTTTAAACACACGAGAGGTGCTCATTGTCACTGATAAAAAGATCTAGAATTGCTATGAATGAGGTGCCGTATCCACCCATTAAATTGGCAAAAATGAAGACGTTTGCTTACACATTGTTAAGGGTGGAAAACACCACTTTCCAACATTGCTGTGGGTGTGAATTGGCATAACCTCTTTAGAGGGTCATGTAGTGATTGCCTCTCAACACAAAAAATGCACTAACCCCTCACCTAGCAATAGCATGTCTCAGAATGTATCTTACACACACATTCACATTTATCTTACACTCAACTGTCACATTTGCCTAGTAACCTATTTGTACATACAAGGATATTATTAGCAGAAAAAGATGGGAAACAACACATATTATGATGACTGTCTGGAAAGTATCCAGCCATGTTACTATTCTCATTATATTAAACTAATATTAAGAGTTACTGAATCATGATTATGTGCAAAGTACAGCATGTCTCAAGCAAGGGGTTGGCCAGGATTGAATTGCAACGTGCTAAATAAGGAGATGCAACCGCGAGCAGAAACTGACAGCCGCAGTCAGGTGTGTCTCTTTCATGCAGGACTTTATAGCAGCTTCTACCAAATTGTGCTTCAGACCTGGTAGGTGATCTACCTGGACCAAGTCGTCAAGCAGAGAGACCTGCCTTCCCTGAAAACCTCCTGCCAAGAGCGAAATAAACCAGCTCTTGTCTTGTTCCAGCAGCTGATTATCTAGCCTCCTCTCAGGAGTGTGAGTCAGTATCCTAATTAGTACTTAGGGACATAGGGCCAGGTGTCACTGCAGGAAAAGGGTGACAGTCTATGAAGGATGTCCTTCTTTAGGTTGCTTGGGATGGAATCTCACTTTGGGAACGCTGTTTATTGAATTTGTTTAAGCTCAGGTTTGGGTGTTGCTTGTAATCCTCTCTCCATGTTTGCCCCTGTCCTTCCTCTCGGCCTGGTCATGGGACAGAGTGTTCCAGACACACACGGAAGAGGCAAGAGAGAGGGTGGGACGGCCAGGGACAGGAAGAGTGTTTCGTTTGTTTGGTTTTGTTTGTTTTTTTAAGATTTATTTTTATTGTTTTTGACACAGAGAGAGATACAGAAACAAAGAGAAGGGGGAGGGCCCAGAACAGTCTCCATAGTTGCACATCATTGGTTTTTCCACATAGTTTCATTCCACAGGTGGGCGCGGGGCTGCACAGGGCAGGAACTGGGCCGGGGTCTCACCCCAGTGAGAACCGAACTGGGGGCACTCCCCAGTTCAGCACATGGGTCCACACGGGCCGGGGCCGGGATTTGATCCTCGGTTCCAGGGCTGCAAAATGAGAGCTTAACCCACTGAGCCATCCCGGCTTCCCCTGATTTTCTTTTTGCAGGTAAAAATAAAAGAGCGCCCTCCATTAAGTTGTGCTTTGCCTTCACGAGACTGAAAGGAGTTGGCAGGTTGAAGAGAGGTCTCCCTCTGTCAAACACTGTGCTGTTACTGTCAGAGCCAGGCTGGGGTGGACAGTGGCTATTACGACAGCCAGCACATCCACAGGGTGTCTCCAAGGCTTGGCCAGATAATGCCTTAAAGAATTTTTTATTTGGAGGCAGGGTAGTTTTGCATAAATTTAATTTTAGGGCATGGGGAAGTTCTCACATATGCAAAAGAAAACAGGATGGTGCTTGAACCACGATGAACCCACCCCAGCCTCTGGCCATAAAGTCAGGGCCAATCTCATCTTATTTCCACCACTATCCACTTCTCCTCCCTTATTATTTTAAACCAAATGCAAGGCATCCTATCCTATCCTATCCTATCCTAGCCTATCCTTCATAAATATTTCAGTAAGTATTACTGTAAAATAAAAACCTTTATTCAACACAAATGCAAGGCCATTATCACACTGAAAAGGGATTAATCATACTTCCTGAATGTCATCAATTATACAGGTGGGATTCAAATTTTAATTGTGTAGTATACGTTGTGTTTTGATTTATAATTTTTGTATGTGAATCAGATCTAGACACGACCAAACATTCTGATTGGTTCATATGTCTTTTGAAGTATCCTTTAATGGAAAGACCCCCATGTACCTCTCTCTATTTTAACCGCTGCAATGTACTGGTAGAAGAAACTGTTTTGGCTTTGCTCTTGTGCAATTTCTCCTGTCTGGATTTTGCTGGCTACATGCCCACGGTTTTGTTGATTTGCTCCGTGTTTCCTGTAAATTGGTACTTTGATCAAGAGCCGCATTATTGTTCAATACAGGTGCCAGCAGCCACAGAAACATGAAGTTGCATTTCAGATGCTCAGTTGCCCCATGCAGGACGGCTCTGCACTGGGCAGTACAGCCTGTAGAAAATGCCCATCATAGCAGAAACTTCTACCGCACATTGAAGAGTCGAGAAGCTTAACCAAGTTTCAGTTTAATTTGGGGGGCAAAGACTATTTCATAGGTGGTGCTGTAAATGTCCAACAGAGGCACATACACCCGTTTCTTCTTTATGATATCGGCAGCCATTAGTTCATTAGGAGAAAGGCATCTCTTGGACCTAAGTGACCCCGAAGTTGGACCCCCTAGTATTCCTTCTCCATCTCTCCGGTTCTACGAGCCAGACATTTCACAGTCCCCTTGGGTACGTCCCTCTCTCAGGTTTGTCCTGTCTGTTTTACCTCCTGGAATCAGGCCTCTTGTCTCCGCTTTGGAGCTAACACCCTACTCCAAATAACCTTCATCTCTGAGAAACCGAAAATGCTTCTGCTGGGTAGTATCTGCCACTCCTACACAGAGAGCCCCGGGCTCTGCCTTTTATTTCCACACTCCCAGATAAGGACCTGACTCCAAGTGCCTTACTCTGCCCTGCCGGGTCTTCTCTCAGCCTCCTCCCTCTCAGGAACGTCTCCAGGGAGCTGAAGTATGGGGCCCATTTATCAAATGGTACGGAAATGTTCCAGTATTTTAACAGCCAGCTCAGCTTTAAGTGCACTGGGTGGATTGTTGCCCATGCACCCCCGGCTCTTCATTCTACCATATTAGCTTTCTTCTGGTCGCTGCAACTTTCACACTTCCTCCAACCAAAGCATACTCCCTCCCCCAACTCCTACTCATTCTTCAGGCCCCAATTCAAGGGTCACTTCATCAGGGAAGCCCACCCTGACCACCTCAAGGGCCATGGGTCTCCTCTTTTATCCTCCAATGGAACTATGTTTGATTCCTTCTTGCTTCATCTCTGATTCTACATGTGTTTCTGACTTTGCTCAACAGTGTATTTCTAGCACCTAGTGGTGGCACATGGTAGGTGTGCAACAATCAATTTTTGCTGAAGGAATAAAATGAGACTAGAGTTACCACATGGAACATTGAACGTCTGACATCATTTGCTCTGCTGGGTATTTCCTCTTCTCATTTTGTAATGATCACAATTAACGGACACAGAATGGCTTACATATGCAGATGCGCCATGTATCTAACTTGTTATCTGGGGGATCTGGTCCCACTTACAGAGGCCATTTTGCTCACTGGTAGCTACTCAGACACCTGGCACTCCATGGCACCTGGTAGCAGCACCATCAGGAGGCGTGCGGTTATGCCCAGTGTGGGCTACAGTGCAGCTAAGCATCACACCAATGCAAGGAGTAAGGATGCAGAGGAAGGCGCCAACGCTAAGATCAGCGGCGTGAAATGAGGAGCTGTCAGTCAGGAACGTCACTTACTGAGCCCTGCTCTAGTTCCCGGGGATGCAGGACTGAAAAAGACAGAGCTGCCCTGTGCCATCAAGGGCCTTATTTCCCGGTGAGGAAGGACGTACTCTAATCAGTAGACAAATGAATGGATGACAATACAGATTGTGCTGAATTTTGAGAGGACCATAGTGCAATTTGATAGAGAAGCACTAGGAGTGGTGGGAGAGCTACTGTAGGGGGTGGTCAGGGGAGGCTTCCTAGAGGAGGTGACATTTGAGCAGAGCCATGAAGGACAAGAAGGATGAGGACAAGAAGGGTGAGGACTCCAGCTGCAGATGAGGTTGGGTGGAGAATTGCAGGTGCAGGACATAGCGAGGTGCAAAGGACCAGAGTCAGCTGGCTAGCTTAGCCTCAGTTTTCTTGTCTGTAAAATGGTAACAGTGACACCCACTCCCACTGCAGGGGGTGTAGACATCATGGTCAAGGTTATTATTATCGTTCAGTTTGGGAGTAGCTGCAACAAAGCAGATGCTTTCAGCTACTCTGGGAAACAGATGCGCCAATCCTATGTGGTGAGTTTGGGTGGAGAATATGGTTTAGACCCTAGAACTGGTAGTGACGCTCAGCTTAGGCACATGCACACAGGCATGCCTGTGTGCACACACATCCTTACGTAGGTCCACACATGAAGCACCCACACGGGATTGTGGCTGTAGGCTGTCAGCTCCCAGACTCCATCGCTGAGAGAGTGCAGGTTTTGGCATTTCAGGCTCTCAAGTGTTCAGCTCGGTTCCCCACAGTCTGTGGGAGGAGCCGGCTGCTGGTGGCACAGAAGGAGGGGGGAGGCTGTGGGTGGGACCCAGCCACTTAATTAGCATACTCTGCGAGGTCCTGGGAAGCCTCCCCCAGAGTTCCTCTGCACCATTCCGTGGGGAGACAGTGTGCAGGCAAGGCTGGGGGCTTAAAGGTGGCACAGAGGCCACACCAGGGCTCAGGCAAGGATTCACGTGTGAGGTGAGGGCAGTACCTGTGGAGCGAAGCCTGTGTCTCCTTGGGGGAAGCAGAAGAAGCAGGGCCTACCGGAAAAGCAAAGGAGCAGAAGAAGAAATGCAGAGCTGATCCCATCTCTTTTCCTAGCAACCCTGTTCTTTCGGCTGCTTAAAATGTAGTCGTCCCTGACTTCTTGTCTCACATGCACATTCACTCCACTGGGAAATCCTATTGATCTGACCTTCAGAATACGTCCAGAACCTGACTAGACTGCTTCTCCCCACCCCCACTGCATGGCCTCTCACCTGACCGGTCCCCTGTTTCTACCCTTGTACCCCCAGAATCTGGTCTCAACACACAACCACAGTGACCCAGGGGAAGGTAGATCAGGTGGGGTGCATGCACCCTGTACCTAAGAAAGCCTCACCCTCAGAACCCCATGCAGAGTTCTGGGGGGCTAGCCACCACTTCATGTGCTCATGTGTTTTTATAAAATCTGCCAAAGGAAGAGCTTTGAGCGGCCATCAGCTGAGACTGCTGCCTCCTTCCATTCTGCTTCCCTCCCTTGCACTGATGGATAGTGTGGGAGCGGCCGGGAGAATTTGGGGAATCTGATGAAGTCTTGGGCAACCATGTGTTGGGTATGCATTTCTATGTGCTGGGGCGTATCTAACTTCCATATGTATTAATAAAAACGTGTTGTCAGTTGCCCAGGGTAGGAATGGCTTTCAAGAAGGCTCCTTTGACCCCAAACTGAGGTGGTATGGTGACATAAGTGTGTCTTGTGGTGACAAAGTGTGTCCTATGGTGCCCAGCCCCAGAGTCGGTGGGTATTAGATGGTGCACTAGTTTCCTATGGCTGTTGTGACAAACGGTCACAATATCAGTGGCTTAAAATAACAGAGATGCATTCTTGCATAGCTTTGGTGGACCCCCCCTCCCCAAGTGCTAGCATTTATGGCTGCACCATAAACACAGAAAAGACCAGGCACGGAGATGCCGCCTTTGGCACCGGGAGCCAGCAGCGCAGATAGAGAGCCCCCTGCTATCGTCGGCAGCATCTACATTCCCCGGCCTCCCAAGCTGTCCCCTGCAGTGAAGTGCGCAGTGAAAGCAGGACAGGCCGGTCCCTGAGCCTAGAGAGAGAGAACGAGCGGCTGCTGAGAAGCTGAGGGCAGCCAGGGCAGAGAGGCCTGTGGTGCAGGGCTGGTGGCCGCATGAGGACCGTGTACACGGCAGGGCCTCGCTGCTCTTCAGCAGGGCAGCGGGGAGAGGGAGGCCCTCCTTGGCTTTCTTTTCCAGCTTTCACCATCTTTTCTGGAGTAGGGACTGGGTCCTGGGCCATTGTGCTCCATGACCTTTGGGAAGAGGAAGGTGACAAAGGCTAGCTCCTGCCCTCACCTGCCAGCTCTAGCATTAACTAGCGGTGTGACCTTGGGCAAGTGGCTGAGCCTCTCTGAGTCACATCGGCTCTCTGGTGGGAGGGTTGTTGGGAGGATTAGGGGAATGTGCCTCACACAGCGTATGAGCTCCATGAACGGTGGTGAACGCTGTGACGTGCCACACAGATGTCAAGGTCAGGCCCGCTTTTGCTGAAGGCCTCCGAAAATCTGGCCTCCAGGAAAAAGTCCTTTGCCACCAAATCTTGGAGCTAAATCTCTTCCTGTTTCTTGGTTTTGAGCCACCAGGGGAAGGTTAACTTTGTAAATTCTCTTTGAGATGCAAGATCCAGCCAGCTGTTTTAGCCTCTTCCTCCCCCAGCCTCATCCCTTGAGTGGGGGGTGAGGCGGGTGCGAGACACAAGGAACTCATCAGATATTCCGAGGTGGGAACCGTACATTTTCAACAACGGCGATGCAAAAGGAAAAAAAATGAAATGAAATCCAGCAATTAAGTTCTAATTGCACAATTACTTCACTTTGTGGCACCGCGCCAGGCTTGGGAATCTCTCCCACAAATGGTGTTTTGTGCAAACCAGGGGGGCAGGAGGGGGCTAAGGAGGTAATACCTGGGGACAGGGAGACAAAGGCATTTATAAATTAAGGTGTCTTGCCAACAACCTGATGCCTGCATTCTGATTGGCAGGGTGGGGGGTGGGGTGGGGACCCCAGGCGCATATGTGTGTGTGTGTGTGTATGTGTGTGTGCACGTGTGTGTGCTTCGGGAACTACAATTGGTGAGTACACTGAGCACTGGGCTTTCTTTGAGCGAGTCTCACTGTCAGCCAGTCTGTTTTGGGGTGAGTGAGCCTCTCTGCAGACCTGGGGTGGTGACCCCCTCTGCAGATGTAGGGTGGAGGCCTCTGGTGAGCTCTGCAATCATGGGACGGGCTGCTCCTCTGTTTAGACCTGAGTAGGGGTCTCTCTGTAGGGTGGGGGCCCCTCTCTCCAGGCTGGAGTTCCAGGGCCTTGTGTTTGGCACTGAGCCAAAGAGTCACTGCAGAGCTGGGGCTGGGCCACCCTGCAGGGCTTCTGGGAGCGGCTTGCAGGGGCTCAGCCTGCCACCAGGTGGATCCATATCTGTGCCCTGAGAACACATGGAGGAAAGAGACAGTGCTGCTGGAACCAGTGGATTCCTCTTCTCTGCCTCTTATTCATTCATTCATTCATTCATTCACTCACTCACTTGTATATTCCCCTCATTCACTAACTCTTCAACTAATATTTCCCTTCTCTAATTTGCACATGACCCTCTGCTTGGGATTAGGGGGAACAAAGACGATTTCAGAGGGACCCTGCCCTAAGGAGAATGGACATAAGACATGTGAAAATGTTCTTTTATTTCCCTCCGGGTGCTGAGAATTTATCCTGACCCATGATCTTATGGTTGCCTCTAAAATTTATAAACACAGTTTGGGTATTCACTTTAGAAAATAGCTGGTCTTAAAATAAAGTTGCAATTTTTGTGCTTGGAAGACAAATAAAAATGTCTGAAGCTACAGCCACATACTGAATCACTGCTCTAAATGCCAGTTATCGCTGATCCTAGCTTTTCTTGTTTTAATCAGTGCAATTTTGGAATTGAATCCCCACCCTCCCTCCCTTTTACAGATAAGGCTGAGGCTCCGAGAGGTTAAGTAACTTGTCCAGTGCTACACAGCAAGCTGATGCTGAGCAGGACTTGCATCCCAAACCAGAGTCCTCTGCTAAATCCAGGGCCCTGGGTAACTTCTCTTGGAAGGGTGCCCAGCCCCCCAGGGCTGCCCTCTGGGTTGTCCAAGGGCATCACTGGCATCATCAGGAAGCAGCTGCGGCTGTGTGATGGATGTGGATCTGCAGGTACAGTTGCCTCTTGTTGTCCTGCGGTGGCCGCAGGCCCTGGGCCAGGCCTTCAAGCCACCTGGTCCCTGGTGCTGCATGGCTGCCCATCGCTGGGAGTGGTTCCTGGAGTGCTTGGCAATGAGCTAGCTGGAGACCCTCAAGGTTGTTGGTGATGTTGCCGAGGTGCATTTCCACACCGTCAGCTCTGGGGCTGCCCGAGGATCCGGCCAGCCCTGAGAGCTACTCCCGTAGCTCAGGCCACCATAGCAGAATGCCACACACTGAGTGGCGTAAAGAACAGATTTATTTCTCACAGTTCTGGAGGCTGGGGGGCCAAGAAGAAGGTTGTCAGCCGATTTGGTTCCTGGTGACAGCTGCCCTCTTGCTTAGTCCTTGCAGGGTGGAGAGACAGAGCCCTCAGGGACCTCTTTTCATAAAGGGCACTACTCACATTGGACGGTGGCCCCACCCTCCTGACCTCGTGGAACCCTAGTTACCTCCCAAAGGCCCGTCTCCAAACTCCGTCACAATGTGGGCCTTCGGGCTTCAACACGTGAACTCGGAGGAGACCCACTCAGTTTCTAGCACCTACTATGTGCCAGGTGCAACTCCTGGCGCTTCACAGGGGTTATTGTTAAGTCTCAGGACATCCCTCTGATGTACTTATTATGATCATTTCTATTTTGCAGACAAGGAAACTGGTCAATCCAGGGGACCTGGGACTGGAACCCATTTGCATTGTGAGTCAGAAGCCTGTGTCCTTCTCATGACCTCAAGGTAGAAAGCAATAGGTTCCCACAGAAGAGGAGCACCCCAGAAGTGATGGGAAGACAGACACAAACGAAAACACAGTGGCCCCTGCTCTCTCTCCCCTCTCTCAATGGAAGACGCCAAAAGCAAACTGGGAAAACGAAGAGGATCTGTTATGGATGCCACCGCCAGGGAAGGGGTGGGTGAGCCCACCGGCAGGAGCCCTGGCACCGTGGCTGAGCAGCTGGCATGGGCAGCCGGGGGGTGCCCTGCGCTTGCCTCAGCTGAGCCCCAGCCCCGTCACACGGCGTGCCAAAAGCACGCTCCGGTGGGTTGCCAAGGATGAGGAATTGCTCGGGAGGGAAATTCCATATTACACTCGTCTGCAGCAGCCAACACAAAAGCTCCGGAACTCTAGCTATAAAATAAATCAAACACAGGCCACCGCTCACAGGAACCTTCCAGACCAGAACCACAGAAAGGAACAGGAGAGGGGAAGAGGCGAATCTTAGCTTCCCGGGGGCCATCGACCCCCACCCCGACTTCTCCAGCCTTTTCAGCTGCTGCTGCTTCTGCAGATGTAGCTGATGACTAGCCGGCCTCCTCAGACGGAGTCCCCGTGCCACCGGTCCTCCCAGTGGGCCAGCTCACTCTTCAGGGGCCTGCTCAAGAGCCAGCTCCCTTGGAAAGCCTTCCTCAACCACATCCGTCCCCAAGATGATTTACTGTTTCCTTTTCTAGAGCCATGCAACTCCCAGCTCCGCTACTTGCCCTGTGACCCTGGACCAGGGCCCTCTCTTCCCTGAGCCTCAGTCTCATCTGTGTGCTGGAGACCCATAAATGCAGTGGCTTCCTGTTCTGTGCCTTGTTTTCCCATGTGTGAATATTTGGGTTATGTAATTTAAAAATGTTTCATTCCACAGTCATGGGACGCTTTATGAGCCCCTGTACGCACGGCCTGGGCAGTAACTGAGAAAAGCCTGTGCTGTGTCCAGGGCCAGCTGGACTTACTTGTGCTGCAGAAGCGAGTGGACCCAGCACCCCAGTGTCCGGGTCAGATTCTCCAGGGCGGCTGGCCTGTCTGCAGTGAGCCCTGGATCCAGGATCCCCAAGTCCCTGACACCACCATTTCCACCGAGGGCTTCCAACAAGAGCACGGTGCTTATATATCATTTCTGCTCTGCAGCCCATTGGCTTGACCTGGTCACGTAGCTTCAGCTTAAAACTGCAAAGGTTGCTGGGAAATGTACTCCTTCCACGCATGCCCAGGAAGGGGAAGATAGAAGAGGATTTGGTGAACGTTCCTCCAGCTTTGGCTCAGCCACATCCTGCAGATGTGGGTCCGCATTTCCTCAGGTAATTTTCCTGGACAAGCCTCCACTGTGGAATTGTTTGCTTTTCCTTTCGTTGAGTCTCCTCTTCTTTCCCTGTCTCCATACAGTTAACCCTTGAACAATGTAGTTGAAAATCCCTGTATAACTTTGGACACCCCCAAACATAACTACGTACAGCCAGTTAGGACCCCTGCATTGTGTCTACATTCACGGCCTCCCAGCCGTGGAGGGAAAATACTGGTTTCTAGTTGTAGTTAGTTGAATCTGCCGATGGGAAACCCGAAGATTCAGAGGGCTGACTGTGTATTTACTGAAAAAAATCTGCATGTAAGTGGGGTGGAGCAGTTCAGACCCGTGCTGTTCAAGGTCAGCTGTTCTCCTCTGCCCCTTACTGGTCAGAAGACATTCATTTACCCTTCCCTTTGACCTGCTATTAGAATCTCGGGCAGGGGTGTCCAAACTTTTGGCTTCTGTGGGCCACATTGGAAGAAGAATTATCTTGGGCCATGCATAAAATATGCTAACACTAACAATAGCTGAAAAGGCTGCAGGAAAATCTCATCATGTTTTAAGAATTTGTGTCTGGCCACATTCAGAGCCACCTTGGGCTGCACGTTGGACATGCCTGATCCGGGCACTCGAGACAATGAAAAGTACGGTCACAAGATGGAATCGCTTTTCTTAATGACAGCTGCAACGGTCAATCTCGCATGAGGTGAATGTTGTAAACAGCAGTAAGAGGTGTGGATAATTAAGGGCCCTGATTAGAGGTGGAAAGTGTAGGTCCAAGGAAGGCTTGTTGATCCAAGTAGCCAATTCCTCTTTGGAGGCCTGTGAGCATGTGCAGTGTCATTGATGAGGGAAGTTGGGAGTGTGGGCATTTTCCCAGGGGCCTGGCCCTTTGTGGGTGCTGGAGTATAAATCTGCCCTATGCAGAAAATGTCCCAAATAGTGCACAGGACATACTTGTAAAAAGTTACCTTTTGTTTACCTGACATGCAAATTGAACCAGGTGTGATCGCACTTACATTTGAACAGGATCTCTGAGCTGAGGGAGGCCCACAGCAGAAGCTGGGAGAACCAGCGGCTACTGCCGAAATCCGGGCGAGAGGTTGTGGCAGCTTGGACCAGAAACAGTGGGGCGCTGGCCTACTTTGAAGGCAGAGACGGCTCCATTTACTGATTGGATGGGGGCAAGAGAGAGGTAAGTCAAGGACTTCTAGATATTTGGCCTTGGTCTAGAGCAGGGGTCTCCAAACTACGGCCCGAGGGCCGGATGCGGCCCACGAGGCCCTCTCATCTGGCCCGTGGAGACCTTTTTATCTGAATAAAATAATATTAAATAAATAACTAAAAACAACATCTATGTTTTGATTCGCTTTTATTTGGACCTTGAGTGTATAGTCGGCCCCCAAACTGCTGTTTGATAGTTAATGCGGCCCGCGGGCTGAAAAGTTTGGAGACCCCTGGTCTAGAGGGATGGAGTTTTCATTTATGGAGATAAGGAGCAAGATTGAATGTTAAGGAGGGGCAGAGATGACCCATTTGTTTTGGGGCCTGTGATATGGGGGTACCTATTAGAAACCCAAGTAGAGATGTGCTGTTGGCCAGCTGTAGTTCTGGGGAGACATCTGGCCGGAGAGAAGTTGGGAGATGGAATTTAAAGCCATGAGACTGGGTGAGATCTACAAGAGAGTGAGTCTGAGTAGAGAAGAGGGAAGGGCCATGGACTGAACCTTTGTCATACTTGCCAGACACAGAAAAACACCTACTGCATGTATGATTTCACATACATGAAAGATCTAGAACAGGCAAGTCCATAGAAAGAGAAACAGATTCGGGGTTGCCAGGGTCTGGGTGGAGAGGGGATGGGAAGTAACCGGGGAATGGGGGTGTAGGGTTTCCTTTAGGGAGTGATAATAATGTTCTGTAACAACATAGGGATGATGGTCACACAACACCGGAAATGTGCTAAATGCCACTGTGTTGTACACTGTAAGATTGTTAAAATGGTGACTTTTACATTCTATGTATTCTATCACACTGAGGAGTAATAAGAAACAGAAAGCTCCTTGTGGCTTCCGGTAGGGAAGCCCATCCTGGCTCTGTCTCAGGCTTTAGCACTTGCCTTCCCTCCTCTAAGCCTCACAGCCTTCATGAACATGGGAATTCTCACAGGCCCATCCTCTTGGGCTTGGTGAGAGAACTGGAATACTTTTGAAGAGACCCAGGGCTCAGTCTATGGAGCTGGTAGGTGGTTCCATCTTTTATTTAGTGCTTTGGGTACCATCTAAGCCAATGAAAAGGCTTGTTGGGGCTAATCCACTCTGCCCCTATTCAAGGAAGAGAGCATCTGATTGGCTTAGCTTGGGCTCAGTGCCCACCTCCTGGGCAGATATAGTAGGTTGCCTTGATTGACAGGTCCACCAAGACTGGGACAGGGTTGGTTCCTCAAATGGAAACTGGGGTATTTTTATTTTTTTACCAGAAACAGAAGCAAAGGATGCTGGGCAGGGAAAATAAGAGATCTACGGTATTAAAAGAATCAGAGCACACATTTCCTCCATACCTGGCTCTGTGGGAAACTGAGGCAAAGAAAATCTTGATGCGGAGCATTTTTTGTTTTATTGCCAAATAAATAAAAACAAATAAATAAAAGATGGAGCAGCCTAATGAAGGAACTGGACTGGGTGTGTGTATGTGTGTGTGTGTGGGGGGGGGGGGTAGCGGGGGGGGGGAAGGGCCGTTTCTACACTTGGACATTCTTTAATCCTCCAATGTGTTTGGCTCAGCCTGTTTGCCAGAGATTGATCATGTGGTTGCATAGAAATGCCAGGGAAGTTGGGAGCTGTATTCTTTAGATAGTTAGCTACATGTTCAGCTAAAACATCTATTACTATAGCAAAATTGGAGAACCGATAATGGGGAGAACAGTGTTACAATTACCCGTACCAATAACAAGGCTAATAGGTAGCATTTCCTGAAGCCTCCTTACGTGTTACACACTTGAAAAACACTTTCTTTTTCATTTAAAGATTTGAGAGAGAGGGAGATAAGGAGGGAGGGCCCAGAGCAGTCTCCATAGTTGTACATCATTAGTTGTGACATGGTTTCATTCCACACAGGTGGGTGTGGGGCTGCATGGGGTGGGAACCAAACTGGGAGGCTCCCACATGGGAAGTGAGAACCTTTACCGCTGAGCCATCTCCGCAGTTACCAGTTGTGCCGCAGTTCAGTATATGGGGTTTCATGGGCTGGGGATGGGAATCAAACCCCAGATCTCATGATCACGAGGCAAGTGCTCTACTGCTGAGCTATCCTGGCATTCCGAGAAACACTTTTCCATAGGTGACCTCATTCAGGCACCAGAACACCATGAAGTAAGCGCTATTATTACCATCTCTATCTTACTAAAAATTTTGAGGCACAAAGAGGCCAAGGAAGTTGGCCAAGATTGCCAGTGGGGAAACTGAGGTTAAGTCGAGGAGGTTGGCTACAGAGCCCAGGGAGTAAGATAAGGCAAAGGGACCTATGGCTTTGACTGAACGGTCCTGGGACGAATACTAGGCATATTATTATAGTTTTCTATTGTTATATTACAAAGTACCAAAACTTAGCAACTTGAAACAATACACATTTATTATCTCAGTTTCTGTAGGTCAGGAGTCTGGGCATATCTCGTTAATAAATGGGAGCCCAGGGACCATCTACATTACAAAGCTTCGAAGTAGGCTTCAGCTGGGCTGTGTCCTCACCTGGAGGCTTGAATGGGGAAGAATCTGCTTCCTGGCTCATTCAGGTTGTTGGCAGAATTCACCTGAGGGCCCCAACATTTTTTTGGCTCTCAACTAGAGACCACCCTCAAGTCCTAGAGGCTGCCCACAGCTCCCTTCCATGCAGACCTCCATATAAGCTGTTCACACAGGGCAATCTGTTTCTTCAAGACCAGTAGGAGTGCCTCTGTGTAGTTATAAGGCCTTATGTATGTAACAAAATGTAACCACAAGCATGATATTCAACCATCTTTACCAGAATCAAGGCAGTGACACCCCATCACCTTTGCCATGTTCCAAGCAAATCTAGGGGAAGGAAATTGTACAAGGGCATGACTCATTGCGAGGGGTCGCCTTGGGGTGTGTTTGTTATGCTGAGTTATGAGACAGAGGACCTGAATTTTACCCTGACTCCAGCATTTACTGGCTGTGTCTTTCAGTGAGCCATTTTACTTCTCCTGATATGTAGTTTCATCTCTAAATTGGAGCTAATAATTTGCTCCCTGCCCATGTCACAGTTTCTGGGCGGATTAAATGAGATAATTCATATGCAGAAGCTACAAAACTATGGGATTATAATGCACTAATGAACATAAACCGATTACCTAGATGAAGCCTTATTAGAGAGACTTGTCTTCCTTGGAATTGAATAAATGTCGGGTTGCGTAAATCTCTCTGTCGTCAGGAGCTTAAATGTACTTGGAAAACAAAAGAGTATATGTTTAGTTTTGTAGGGACATTTATGGCTTCATCAATTATGGTGATGGAAAATGTATATGCAAAAATCGTGACAACCAAAAGACTCTTGAGGGTACTTTTGGGGCATTATTTAAAATATCATAAATATAGATTATATGACTTTTGCATAATATCCTGCTAACCGTAGACGTCTGCAAAATAAACGCAGGGCTGGAGTCATGGAATGAATTATGAGTCAAAAGAGCAAACATCTGAATCTGGCATCCCCAGAGCCCCAGAATGACTCTGTGACTTTGGGAAAACAAATTTGCTACTTTAGGGGTCACGCCATTTGTGAAAAGGAAGAGGAGAGCAACAGAATCCCTGAGGTGCCTTCCAGCTCAAAGATTCTGAGAACCACCCTGACAGAGCCATTTCCTGATTCTGTGTAGTCAGGAGTTTCATTCTAGTGAGCAGATCTAACTATCAGGTACCTCTTGCAGGAAAGTCTATTTACATATTCGCTTGAATTGGAGTTGAGTGCATATGGTGGGTGCTCTGAGGGGCTGCCCCATCTCCCCTAGGACCAGTGCATTCATTCCTGCCCGTGTCATCTGCTGATGGCTCACAGCTGAGTTCTTCCCCAAGCGCTGGTCTCAGATGGAGAGAGCTGTGTGGCTCAAGGCCATGACCCCTAGCAACTCATACTCAATGACTGGTCCAGGCGAGAGAGTCATTAAGTAGGAGTATAGAGGCGGGGCCCCTTGCCTCCCTTTGGACTAATGGTTGTACTTAGTAAGATGGGGAGTTAAAACTCAGATATACCAGTCATCACATTAAATGTCAATAGCATAAGGGTTCCTTTAGAAAACAGAGATTGTTGGTTGGATTTTAACAAACAAGTCCAGGCATATGGTCTTTAAAAGAGGCTCATCTAAAACGTAAGACTATGTAGAGTGCAATTACAACTGAACAATGGAAAATGAAAAGAAAGGTGGTATCGTCCTATTTACATCAGACCAGACTTAAAATTGAAGAATTGTAAGACATAAAAAAAAGGTATTTTGTAATAAAAGTAGGTTCAATTTGCTAGGAAGATATAGTAGTTCTAAATTTGTGTATACTTAATAACATAGCCTCAACTATATATAAAGTTAAATGTGGTAGATCTACAAGGAAAAATACACAAATTTACTACCAGAGTGAGAGATGTCAACACTTTTCTCTGTAACTAATAGAATAAGTAGAACATATTATGTTATTTTTTATAGAGAGAATATAAAGACAAAATCCAGTCTTTTCTCCAGTGTGGTTGATTAAAATTTGCTTTTTTATTGCTGATATTTCAGGTAAATTTCTTTCAGCTTCACAGTCCACTATTTGTAATGTCAAAGTTGGGAAGATCTGTATAAATTGCTTTCATATATGAACCATAAAATTCGGAAGGATTTTCCACAGACTTGCTTTTGCACCTCATTTTTCCTCCATTCCCCCATGTTTTTGATGCCCGGTATGATGGAAACCATTTAAATCTTGGTAAACAAGTTCTGGCCCCAAACATTATTTGTGTCATGATTCTAGGTAGGTTGGCAGAGTGGAGAGGCAGAGTATTTCTGAAAGTCATTCCTTTCTGAAACAGCTAACAATCATGTAAGCCTACATGGAAGTGGCTGCAACCACATAAATATATCCCACTAAAGTCTCCCTGAATGAATCCATATCTCAGCTTAAATTGAATTCTCCCAATGACGCAATGGCTCCCACATCAATCAACTTGAGGGGAAGTATGACCGAGGGAAGGCTGCAGTGGACTGGGACAGTGGTCTTATCCAGTTGTGGACAAAATACCTTTCCTGGTATACATTAGACACACCCGTGACTATAAGAATCCTTGAAAAGGGAGCCTGTGCCCATGAGGGGCCCTGGCAGTTACAACTGATTAGCTTTATAGCAAATCTGCCCTTGCCTGGTATATACAAGCTGAGAAAATGTTTGTTTAATGAATGAATAAAACCTGTATGGCTGAGAGTCTTACTAACTGGAATACATGTTAGCCATGAACAAGCAGTACAGCCATCCTGGTGAGAACAGGTGACCAGTGGCATGGTACTACTCACCAGTGACTATTTCAGTGGAATCTCACTATAGAGTTACTTTGGTCCAAGAAACCACCCCTTGAAATATGTTAATAGAAATCCACCAATTTTGTTCTTCCTAAGATTATCTTGGCTACTCTAGGGTCTTTCCATTTCTGTCCATATTTCAGAATCAGCTTATTAATGTTGACCAAAAAAGTCTTTTGAGATTTTGTGTGGAACGGCATGGAATCTATAGATTAATTTGGGGAGCATTTACATCTTAACACAACTAAATACTGGAGTACATTAATACGGTACATCTTTTTATCTCTGTTTCAGTCTTCTTTAACTTAGCTCAGCAATGTTTTCTAGTTTTTCAGTGTAGAGGTCTTCACATTTGTTGTTCATTTATTTCTCGATATGAGTGATATTTTTTAGTTGACCAGTGCTTCCTTATTCTTACAGCTGGTACAGTGGTCTTTCATGACTTTGGACATCCTACACATAGACAGAATTCAGCTACAGTATGGTTTTGATACCTATATTACAATTCATTTGAGGTACATTTTGTAATTTATTTAAAGTATCTTCTATTGTCAAAGGTTTGAGTTATTTAAATTCTATTCATTTATAAGTAAAACGGAGCTGAGCACTTAAGTGAAATACAGTAGACTCTGTTAAGCAGAACTCAAGCAACCGGCAAAAATTTTTTGAGATCTTATCAGTTGCTTGAGTTCCAGTTAGCAAAGAATCTACGTACATTTATCCAGCATCTACCAATCCCCATGGGTGCCAGTTAACTGAGACTCTACTGTATATTGAGCCAGATACTATCCTTTAGCACTTTGTATGTATTTGCTTATTTAATCCTCAGAAAAGCCATTTTGTTCATCTCTGATTCCTTCCCTAGGGTAAATAGAGCAGTAGGAACTTCAGGTCATTTCCTTGCAGCCAGGCTCACATTGTTGCGCAGTCTAAGCCTTGGTGTTTAGAATTTAAGCTTAAAAATTCCCAACACATAGGAAGCACTACAGTAAATCTTTATCTAAAGGGTAAAAGGGTGAAGGAATGTTTCGATGAGCCATGGAAGCAAGAGGTCAGCTCAGTTGGTATGAAATTTTCTAGGTTTGAGCCAGCCCTGTGTTTGTCCACCTGTATTCATAAACGCCAAGTAAAAATCCCAAACATGAAGAGATCCACATTGGTTAATTGCTTGTACCTTGCAGCCAATTAACATTCATTGTTAGAGACACCTTGACCTTCATCATTAGAAAATGGGTTAGGATATCATTATACAAATCATGCCAGTGTCTGCTTTCATCTGTCTTAGATTTCATACTCATTTCCATACTGCTTTCAAAACCCTGGACCACACTTCATCTTTCCGTAAGGAGCCAGGCACAGTGCCTGTATCCACGATACCAGATGTGGCATGAAGTACATCCGCCTCCTGAAGAAGTCTGCTGGCTTTTGACTTCATCATGTTACTATGTTGAGCCCAGGAAATGATGACTGTTAGGAATATTCTAGACCTATGACCAGAATGACTGCACAGACCTCAGAGATGGGGGGACAAGGTATCGGAACTCAATTTTCTGAGGTTCTTTCAAGTGACTGTACAGCTGATGAGCTGAGCCACTGAGAGAGTTTCTTGCTACCTATTCTTCCAAGGGCAGTTTGTATCACATGGATATAGTGTCTCCCTCTGGGGCAGAGGGCAGATTTGTTTGCTGACCAGTACTGTCTCTCTCCAGGGCAAAAATTGGGCAGGTTTGCGTACAGCTCCTTCAAAGGATCGGAGTTTCTGAAGCTCAGAATTCCTCTCCTGTAAGCACAACCCGCTGTGTGTGCTGGGATTACCTGGCCCTCACTGCATTGCTCTGTGCGAATTGGGGTTCAGGGAAACAGCACCAACGATCACATCCTGGCAACTGTTCCTGCTATGAGCAATAAGGTCTCCTTTGTCTCTGACCCAGGGGTTTTGTATCTTCTTCCTGCATCCATGAATTGTAGTAGGTCAACTTGTTAGATTTCAGGTAGGGTGAAATCCAAGGTCATTTACAGTTTTTAATGCAAAGTAGGAATCCAGAGCTGAGAGCTGAGCTGAATCCAGAATTGACAGTGAAGGTCCAAACTATGAAGCAACATATAGGGTCGAGTAACTTCCTGCTATTTTCACAATCAGCCCAGGTGCTGGTATAAGCCTCAGCCTCAAAGTAAAGGCCATTGCTGAGGCTCCTATGAGGGCCCAAGGGAGGCAAAGGAAGAATAAAATGAGGTAGGGGCTGTCAGAAGCTAAGACTCAACTCAGTCAGTCCCTATTGCTAGTCACTAATCTACATTAAAGTCGAAGCGCTATGGGGAAAAAGTCGTGTTAGAGTCATGTCACATTCTGGTGCTACTCTTCATCTAAGTCTTTGTTGCATCCTCATGATGCAAAGGCTTATTGTACTTCCTTTCCCAAGGTGGCAGTGAGGCTCAGATGAGGTCATGTATGAGAACTCTCTAAAGCAAGAGATAAAAAAGGAGGGACGTTATTCCTGCACACTGCCTGGTGTTTTGTTAACTGAAAAACTTAAATCTAGGGCTAGACAGAAAATAATAATGACCACCATCTGTGGGGTGCTCATGGTTCTCGGCACTTTACAGTCATATCAGTGAGGACCATGAAAAAGGCAATGCTATTACTCTCATGTTAGGAATAAGGGAAATGAGCCTGTGGGGGCCCCGAACACGAAGAGAAGACACAAGTCAGTAACTAGGACATGAGACAGAAGCATGGAAGGACCGTGAAGTGTCTTTCCCTACTCCCGCCTCCTTGTGATTTTTTAATTTTTATTTATTTAACAGAAAGAGAGAGAAGTGGGAGGTCCCAGAGCAGTCTCCATAGTTGCATCAGTTTCCACCTCCTTGTTTTGGATGCCGCCTTTCCAGCTCCCCATTTCTAACCCCTTCCAAGAGGCAGCAGTATGAGAGGGGTTGACCAGCCACTCACCAAAGAGCCCTGGCTGGCTCTGTGCTAGACATATAAGCTTCCCCACCTCACCTATCTCTCCCTCACCCTCTGTGCACCAAGAGGCCAAGGGCTGTGTCTCCATAAATGAATGTTTAATGAAGGCAGGAAGGAACTCAGGGTAAGACTGGGCGGTGAGAAAAGAGCAGTCAAGCAAAGACAGGAGCTTGATTCAAAAGCAGGTGCAAAAAAGCCAGACAGTGGAAAGCGGGGTTCAGTGTCAGGCTACGTGAATATAGGAAGCAAATATCTGCTCCAAAACCCCTCCACCTGAGAATGGAGTAAAAGAAAGTAGGGTTGGCTGCGAGGGAAGGGGCAATTCCTCTTTCCATGGCTCCCTGGAAGGGAAGAGAGAACCTGGTGGGTAACTGGGAGTGACGTCCCGCTGTCTCCCAAGACCATCCGGGGCATGGCATTCTGTTGTGCACAACAGGGGTGACAAGTAAACCGGAGCAAGATCAAGTGCAGGGTCTCCTAACACTGTCATATGAGGAACCACTGACATACGGGGAGAGGAGATAAGGGGATCTGATCCTACGAAGGCTCATCTTGAGGAGGGGTGAGATCAGTGTGCGTGTCTTTACAGAAAGAATATTGAGGTCAGTATCCAGACTTCTCCTCACGACACTGCTGGAATCATTGTCAGGAGCAAATTCCCATCCCTGATGGTGTTCAGAGTACAGGACAATCGGACTCAGCTGGGCAGGCAGCTTGGTATGGGATTTGGATCTAGATAAATACAGGTTCAAATCTAGGCTCCAACTCTTTCAAACTGTGTGATTTTGGACTAATGTATTGCGTTCTCTGAGCCTCTGTTTCCTTGGGTTTAAAGGGAGATAACAACACCTGACTTGCAAAGTGTTTTTTGCTTTGTTTTGTTTTGTTTTTTTAAAGGATTAGAGATTATGTAAAAAAACTATCTGTTCCCAGATGGTCTGTGTAAATGGTAGCTATAATTAACCCTCATGATGCATAAGGGGTCAGGGTGGGAACATGGAGGCCAGATAATCTTTAATGTCTTGTTTAATAGTCCAAGAAAATGAGTTGACCCTGGACAGTTTGCATTGCCATCCATGTCTCATCATTGTCATCCAACACATGATTGCTTTCTATATATTTATGTCCCTTGTCATTCCACAGAGTTAGGTTGGCTAAGAAAAGAAGAAGAAGAAAAAAACAAAAACAGATATGCCAGAGAGAGGGGGAAATATAAATAAGTGATTATGGCTATGAAGTGACGGTTCTAAGGGTGACAGGTGCCGTGAAAACACTGATCCAAAGAGGCATCTTGGGCCAGGCCAGCCGTCCATTTGGCAGAGCCCACGTCAGGGCCTGGTGCCAGTTGGCGCTACATTGGTGACAGAGAAGCTCCATTTGGCGCCCATTCAGACAAGTTGAATGAACATCATTAGAGAAATGTAAAGGGGTGATAGATGACTCGGATGAAGTCACAGAAAGAGCTCTGATCCAATTTGCATGGGACTCAGATCTGGGAGGGGGAGCTGAAATGCCGGGTGACATAAGGTTGAGGCTGCAGCAATGAATGGAAATTAACTGGGTCACAGCAAGGTCTTGCTTTCAGATGATAAAATGAATCAAGTTTTGCAATCATAGTCACAAGGACAGAAGCCGAGATGGGAAAGACTGATGAATTGGCTCAACAAAGTATAAAACACGTGCCTGTCAAAAATACTGTAAACAAGATGAAAAGGCAAACAGTAAACGGGGAAAAATAATGGCAGTGTAGATGATAGGGAGAGTGAGTCAATCTGTTTAAGAGGTCTTTCAAATCAATATGGGCAGGAACAGTACTCCATTAGAAATATTGAAGAATGAATGTAAATAGGCAGTTCAGCATGGAAGAAAGCAAAATGGTCAGACAGCATGTGAAGAGTGTTTATCCACAGTATTTACAGAATGCAACTTAAAAAAATGTAGAATACTTTTCCCCCTTTTAGATTAACAATGACTTCAAGGAATGGTGGTGGTGGTGGTGATGATGATGATGATGATGGAGGAGGATGGTGATGATTAATGTCAGCACACAGGCCTACCCAATGCAGGGGAGTAGAAATGGCACAGCCTTACTAGAGGCCAGTTTGGTAGAATGTATCAAAAGCCTCAAAAATATCCAAACACCTTGCCCTAGAATTCCAGTTTTAGGAGTTGTTCCTAAGGAGAAAAATCAGGGAAGGCTACAAAGAAGTAACCTACGAGGGCATTCATGGCGGCTTGATTTAGAGCAGCAGGAAGTTCTTAACTGCCTCATGCTGCATCATGGGGGATTCATCAGTGAGGGTAATCAGAACAGTGAAATACCACGAAGCCATTAGGAATCACTGATGTGAGAAAATGTTCACATGTGTTGCTGTGGCAGATATGGACACATGCCACTCAGATCCAAGTTCAAGGAAGGGCTTCCTTCCACGCCCATTAGCTCCTTCAGGGTTCATGCCCATGTGGAGAGTGGACTTGGCCCAGGGCACTGCCTTCTCAGCTGGCTCCCACCCACTGACTGTCTGAGGCAGGGCAGAAAAGCCTGGCCCTTCCCTTCAGAACCTCTGCTACACCATCGACGCTCCACAGCTCCCCATGAGGTTGGCCTAGTTTGCATCAGGGCTACCATTGGGAGATAATTCTCCATGAATTATTTTCACACCTTCTGTGTGGTCTGGGATTTTGAGCAAAGAGTGCTGGCAAACTTGGCTAAAAGATGACTGAACCAAGAATTGCTAACATGCCTGGAAGTTAGAGGGAGCGTATTGTTCCAAAATGATCTACAGACTTAGCCCCGCTAAAGCCATATGCTCACATTCTAGGGTAGAAAGCCTAGAGAGCCCTCTCTTCTGCTGCAGAAACTTATATTCCAGAGTAAAATATCTCCTCTCCAGAGGAGAGGCTGGGCAGATGTGCAGGCCAGCCTAGGAGAGGCTCTGAGCTTCCTGATTTGGAGGTTACAGCCTATGGGGCAACCCTGATGAATGCACTTGGTAACACGTGGTCATTGTGTTGTTCTGCAGGATTGGGGGGTGGGAACTGACACTAATATGCTCTTTGAACAAAATACCTACAGTTTATTCTCTCAACGAGAGATTTCAATTTTCCTATCAGAAATGATCTCTATCTCTATCATCTCTGTCTATCATCCATCCATCCACCCATCCATCATCCATCCATCCATCCATCCACATATGCACATGTTTATATGCATGCATGTATGTGTATATGTTATGTATATATTCATATATATAAACTTAACACCTGAATTAAAGCTTGATTTCTCCTATGCCCAGTCCTACCTCCCCTCTGACCCCCACCCACAGGCGTTGATTCCAAAAAGATATCTTGCTCACATCCAATGCTGCTTCAGTGTTTGCTTCTGGAGAATACAACCTGCAACACTTGCTGAGTTAAAAAGCATGGGGGGTGGGGGGTGGGGGGAAGCAGGCTGTAGAACCATGAATAAATAAGCGCAATGCAATCTATGTACTTCATGTGAGGCTGCCCTGAAAAAGAGAAAGGACCAAACCACCAAGTATTTGGGATGGCTTTCTTTTGGTGATGTACATATGAATAATTGTTTTTCTTTTCCTTGGTGCCTTTCTGTGATGCCGCACATCTTGCATTGAGCTTTTATGACTTTGAATTATGAGGCCTGCCAGAATGCTATTGCCAGAAGCCATATTTAGCAGGAAGTGAAGGTGGGGACAGGGATAGCAAAGCTAACATTTACAGACTGCCAACAAAGTGGCTGGCACGGCCTTCAGCGCGTCCCGTTTAAGGTCCCCTTAGATCCTCCGTGCAGGCGTACAGGAAGCCATGACGATCTCTTCCTCATGCATGAAGGTGAATAACTTGCCCAAAGTGGGCGTCAGGGTTTGCATCCAGGCTGCCCTCCTCGGAGCTTGAGCTTCTAATCTTCTCAGTTTGTTCACCTTAACCTCAGGCACGCATTAGGTCCCAGCAGATTAAGTCAGTCTTGAATGATGCTTCTTTGTCCAAACTCTAATCCCCTTGTGTCACTTGCAAGGCTCTGTACCTCCTACCCCAGCTTCCAGGGACAGCGCCCCCTGCTGTCACTTCTCCCATTCTCTGTGTGTCTGTCACTTGACCTCTGATTCCGTCTCTGGTCCTTGGAGCCCCTGCCCCTGCTTTTCCCATCAGTGAGAATGCTCATTCTCGGCTCAGCACGTGGCTGACTGCTTCTACCTCCCTGTGCTCCAGCTGCCTCTGTCCCCTCTGAGTCCCCTCCCCGTCACTTGTGTTTGTCTTCTGCCTGCTTTCCCACCACAGCCATTCTCTGACTCCTAGTTTTGTTGGAGCGTGGCTCTCGGCCTTTGCGGCTCCCCTGGCCCAGAGATGTGCTGCCTTGTATGTGCACGCTCACACCCCGGCACTTTCTTGCCTGACGGTGCGCCACGGGGCAGGTTCCAAGGAAAATCTCAGTTGTCTGCCTTCTGTATCTTTCTTGCTGGAGTGTCACCTTCGCTGCTCACACAGAACCCTTAGCTTCTGACACTTCTGGATACACATGCATGCAGGATTTCCCCCACACCAAGCAAGCCTCTGTGACACCAGCGGGCTGTCTAAGAAGCTGACTCAAGCCAGACATCATCTACCCAGAGACAGCAGCAGACCCCACTGGGGAAAGGCTCAGTCCCCCAAGACTGCCCCGCATCTCTGCCCCCTCACACGCCACTTGCAAGCCCAGGCTGTTCCCTGTGCTTCTGACCAACTGACTGTAGATTGGAGGTTCCAAGGAGCCAGCCCTTCCTTGGCGGGGATTAGTTTGGTAGGGCAGCTGGCAGAACTCAGGGAAACTCATTTACCAGCTGAGCAGAGATTTGATAAAGGACACAGGTGAACAGCCAGGGGAAGAGGTACGTAGAGTGAGGTTGGGATCTAATGGAAGTTCCCTCACGTAGGCGTGCTCAGTTATTAACTCCATTTCTAGTCACTCTGTCCTCAAAGTCATCTTCCTGTCTCTCTCTGCACATTTCACAACTGCTGCCAGAAAAATGTCCATCAAGCACACATCCCATCCTGCCACTTCCGTGCAATGGTTCCTCACAGCTTAGGGAGTCCAGTCTGTGTGTGTGAGGGGATGTCCTTGTTCCCTAAGCTCATGGTTCCCAGCTCCCTGCCCACAAGCTCCTGGTGGAAGAGGGAATCACTGCTAGAACTCTGTGTTGATGGCTGAGTAAATGGGAGCACAGAGGGGCTGAATGCTTAGCACCTAAGATAAGGTGACCAGATTTTAACATTGGTAAAGCAGGACACCACTGACCAGGGGGGAGGGGGTTCTTGATTAAAAATTGGGTCTATCTCCCGCCGTTCCCTAGCTTGTCGTGCATTCTTTCAAAAAATCGGGACTTTTTAAAAATGCCGTGGGACGCGGGACAAATTGTTAAAAATCAGGACTGTCCTGCCAAAAGCGGGACATCTGGTCACCCTGACCTAAGACCCCCCTGCTCCCCGATAGCTACTTCTGCTGATCGCCAGACTGCCTTCCTGGTCTGCTCCCCTCCTCCATAAAGAGCCAGCCTTCATCAGATTCGGAGGTGCACCAGGCCTTCTCCCACTCTCGGACCCCTTCTCTTTCACTCTGAAGAACTCACCTCAGCCTTCCCTGACCTGGAGCCCCAGTGACCACCCATACTTCCTCTCCTTCCACTCCAGTCCTCACCGGCTCCCCAAGGCCCCAAGGATGACATGTCAGTTGAGTTAACGTGTCCACCTGGAAGACGTCCAGCCCCAGCACAGCCCCAGGTCTTCAGGCCTGAGATTTTTGAAGGAAGCTGCAGCCGTTGGAGGGATGGCGGTGTGGATAGTGTCCAGGGGAGATGGGAGCCCACACTGCCCTTCAAGTAAGGGGGTGGTGAACCCCTGACCTTTGCAGTCTAGGCATGCTTGAAGGCAGTGATGGGGGAAGCTGCACTGAGAGCTGGTGGACTTGGGTTGTAAACTTGACTCGTCCACTTACCCGGTTGTGACCTTGGGCAAGTCATTTGTCTCCTCTCTGCCTCCAATTCCCCCTTCTTAAAGGCGAGAGGTTTCCTGCAGGTCCCTCTGGGTGTGATGCTCGGGTGGGCCCTGGCTCACTGAATCAGCACCACCTGGGAGCTGAGCTTCCACGCCAGGTGAGGGTCTCAGCTGGACCTGAGCCTCCCTGTTGTGTGACCCTCTCCTAGGTCAGCAGCTGCCCTCTGCTTCCCAGGGGAGCCCTCAGCCACAAGTCCCTCCCACCCAGACAGCCTCATGTGGGGTTAACTCCTCTCCACAGACAAGAGCCAAAACGAAAGCGCGCCTGGCTCACTGATCAGTCTGTACCTGCTGCTCCTCATACATGACAGCAAGATCAGGTGACGGCAGAGCTGCGGGGGCGCGGGGTGCTGGCTGGGGCAGGCACGCGGCCAGCAGGTCGGCGGCACTCAGCGGGCTGTTTTCAAAACTGAAATGGAACCTGCTTCAAGCCAGAGCATGCTGGGTGGTCTTGCTTGTCGGGTCATAAATCACTGGAGGTAACTATTTTTCCTGGCCCTCTTATGATCCAGTGATGGGAAGGGTGGTGGAGGAGGGACTTTCCTCCCTTTTGAACCCCCAGGGATGCTGAGATGCTTAGGTATGTAAATCTCAGTGCTTTCTGAGTCTCGGGGACCATGGGAGATGTTGCAGACAGAAGAGAGGCTTGAGCCCTCTGGGTCCTTGTGCCCTTGGGTCAATCAATCACTTGTATTTCCTGAGCCACATTTTTCTCATCTGTCACAGAAGTTTGAACTGGTGGTTCTCGATGATCCCTCCAGATCGGACATTATGCACCACAGTGATTTTATGATAAAATGCATTTGGAGGTATTTAGAATGTCATTTTAAAATCTCCAACTGTGGAACCTCTTCGTCCTTCCAGCCCACTTTCTGCGTCCTGTTCTCTGTGAAGTCTTCTTCGTCACCCTCTGGCTAATGGAGAAATGCATGACTGTCCCCAGGGTGCTCCCGGAACTGCAGGAAAATACTCCCACGGTCACGTTCCTGGGAAGTTCTTGGTGTGAATTGGACCCTGTTATGAGCAGAAGTGTTCCCCCTTTGCCCAATTTGTATGTTGAAGGTCTAATCCTTGATAAATGTAACTATATTTGGAAATAGGGTCTTTAAAGAGGCAATTAAATTAAAACGAGGTCATTAGAATAGACCTTAATCCTATATGCAAACTATTGAAACTGTCTTGGACACAGACACATACAGAGGGAGGAGCACGTGACCACATGGAGGAGAAGACAGCCATCTACCAGCCAAGTAGAGAGATCTGTCGCAGCCCCTTCCCTCAGATGGAACCAACCCTGCCGTTTCTATGTTTACATGGAAACGGCCGATATTTTCTAGTCCCAAGTCAGTCGTCACCTCCCAAGTCCAGGCAGCACTGCGCCCTCATCCATTTCAAACCAGAGACCCTAGAAACGGATTCTCCTCTGCCCCGCCCTTGCTGTCTCCACTCTCAAGTACAGAGCTTTCCTCTCCAGCCTGAACAGAAACTTGGATATTTCCCTCACCAGTCCAGGGCCAGAACGTTTCCTGGGGCCCTTGGGTTGTTGACATTAATCCTTCTCAGCAACAGCCCTCCTTGGTTGGATTTAAAGTTGACAGTGCCTTTGAAAATCACACATGAAACCATGCCAGCCCTCTCTCCATCCGAGAGGCAAGCATGCAATGAGATGACCAAGCATTCTTTGCTGTCCCCACATCATAAATTGTAACTCGCTTGGGTCAGCAGGTGGAAGGCGAGTCTGAACGCTGATTTGCAGGATCATTTTCACACCTGGGGTGCTAGCTTGTTGCTGAGGCCAAGGAAAGACCCCAACGGCCAGGTGCCTCTTCCATCCTTCTCCCAGCAATAGTTCTTGCCCCAGTGCCACAGCCTGGTTTCCTCCATGGGGCTGGCAGAAACGTCCCTATGCCTTTCCAGGCATGAGTCATCGGTCCTTTATCACTGTCCTCGGGATCTTTTTTGGGAACACGGTAATTACCGAGTTTCAGATCATGGGTGTCTTTCAGATAGTCACTCGAGCCATCTGGTTCCCAAGATGTTGCCGAGTTACCTTTGTACCCAGCAGGTCTTTGCAGTTGGCCTGTGAATTCACCTGAACATCCCGTAGACTGCCTGCTCATAGCCTTTTTTGTGTCTTTGACTTTTTCTCTCCTCATTATCTCCCGGGCTATGCTGTTCTGCCTCATGCTGTTGAGGTCATTGCATTAGGCAACATCCCAGAAACAATGGTCACAGTCCTATTTTTAGAGGAGGCCATGTGATACTGTGGAAATAACATGCAGTGTTCAGCAATCCAGGCCTGGGATTCAAACTCTAGCTCTACCACTTATTAGCCAGGCAAGTGCCTTCACAGTGCCTCAGTTTCCCCACGAGCCCAATGAGCATAGGTATACTACCCACAGAGTTAGGATGACTAAATGAAATAACCTGTGAAATAATGTATGCTTAGAGTGTTTCATGACACTGAGTAGATCTCTCAAAAATAGTTTATTTACTTTCCACTTTTCTTGAGCTTTTATTATAACATCTTATTTGGAGAGCATTTAAGTGCAACTAAGATTGCTTTCATGAGGAGACAAGTGGCAATATTTCTTCAGTCTCTGAAGGATGGTTACCCAAGGAAGGAGGACATGTGACACATAGCAGGTGACAGCCTCTGGGGTCATTCAGCCGCCCTGTGTCCACGGTGTGGTTTGGGGGTTTGTAGATGTGGTTGCCGTCAGCCACGAGATGGGTTCCTGCCTCTGTGTGGTTGCCTTGTAGGTGCGGCCATCTGGCTCTCTGTTGGTACCTGTCAGGCTGCCCCAAGGACTGTTGGGACCAGGTGGTGGAGGGATGAGGAGCTTCAGCCCCACAGAACTTGTGGGAAGACTCTGGAGTCGCTCAAGCCTGGGTTGCTCTTGCCGATTGCCCTGCACTAGTTATCTAACTTCAGCAAGGTGGTGCGGAAGGTCTTATGGAGAAGATGGGTCACCATTGTTCCTTGTAGATAGCGTAGTGGGGTTGAGTGGGGCCTTGAGTGGAGTGAAGAAGTTGGTCCTTAGGGGTTAGGGTTGGGGGGTGAAGTTAGAGTAGATGCTGGGCTGAGACGTGGGAAATCCGCAGACCAGGAGATTGGGAGTCAGAACACGTCAAAAGTAAGAAAACTGTGAGTCCCACCCTGCTTGGCTGCTCGCTGCATGGGAGCAGCCCTGTTCATGTTTTGTTATGAAAACCATGGATTCCTTCTGGCCCACAGCACCTGACCGTTGCTGGCCATGGAATTGCTGAATGAGTTTGAATGTTGAGTTTCATCCAAAGCTCTGACATGGTACTTCCCCAAGCAGAAAGTTCTTTGAATTCATTATGTGTTGGTTTAATGCCAATATGTTCCCACCCAAGACACCTATAAATATTTTCCCATACTAAACTACACAGTTCAGAAGGTCTTCTCATACCATGTATTTATTAAATTACCTGTTTTGTTGGTTTTGTAGCACATAACTAGCTTGCTAAGTGGAGCAGATAGAATTACAGGCAAACACAAAAATGGCTATTTTCATCAGAAAACACAGCTACCTTTGCCAGTCTTGCTGAAATGTTAAAAGTAGATCAAGGAGCGTATTACTCCCTCCATGGTCTCCAAATCGGGAAACACGGATAAAGAAGAAAAGGCGGATGCAGAGTTTCAGTATCCTTACTTCTTCATCTGTTGACACAGTGGATATAGACACTGTGTGGCTCTGAGGAGGTGAAGAAAAATGTTTGTGCTGGTTAGCTGTGTCCACGTGGCTGGGTGATAGGACCCAGTCATTTAATCTAGAACTTGCTGGGCAGGGATTTTGTGGATGTGGTTAACCTCTCCAATTAGTTGCCTTTAAGCAAAGGAAATTAACCTTGAGAACGTGGGTGGGTCTTATTCAACCAGTTGAAAACCTTAAGAGCAAAAACTAAGGTTTCCAGAGAAGGAGGAATTCTGCCTCAAGACTGCAGCCATCAACTCCTGCCTGAGTTCCCAGACTGCTGGCCAGCCCTGTGCATTCTGGTTTCACCAGCCCACACAATTGTGTGAGACAATTCCTCAAAATAAATCAGTCTCTCTCTCCCTCTCTCCCTCCCCCCTCCCCACTTCTCTCCCTCCTCCCTCCCCCCTCCTCTTCCTCTCCTTCTTCCTCACTCCCTAACTCCCCTCCCTCCCTCACCTTTCCCCCTCCACATACACACCTACAAACATAAACATACACACCATCAGCACATAGTTCTGTTTCTCTGGAGAATGCTGACCGATACAGTGGTCAACAATGAGCCAACCCAGCTAGGCTCATTTACAACCATAGCATGTACACACACTCATTTACACACTGACACTTGAGCATCTAAGGTCATGCACATCTCATATTATGTACAAGATACAGATTCCTGGCAGAGAGTGGGGAGGGGTGAGCCACCAGGTCATTGCAAGGCAGCTGTAGGTCTGTTTGTGCAACAAACCTTATCACTGGACCTAATAAATTTAAAAAACCCAACCATCGTGTGCATATCACTTATTTGGTAAATAGCCAGCTCTTTACTGAGTATGTACTATGAGGTTCATCTACACGTCTTTCAGATGAATATAGACACTATTGTATGCAATCAAATATAAAACTATCGGAAAACATTTCTGAAGTCACAGCCCTTATCTTTTTGAATTATTAATAGATTCATAAGTACAATTATTCTCACGTGGGCATTTGTGATATTAAAAAAAGATTTCCTATGTAGGGTAAAGGTGAGGATCAACGATGATGGCATTTGCCTTGCGAACATATAAACTGTGGCCCTAGTTATGATATATTCCACTTGAACTCTGAGGGCTCTGAGGGGCATATTCATCATCTGCCATCTGCCATCTGCTCCGATGTTCACGGACACTGGAGTCAGAAAGGGATCGAAATAACTCACTTGAACACTGGCAAGACTAGACTGGGGAGGGGGCTTGGAGCCAAGGCTTGAATGGCCTGAGGCTGTCTCCCCTTGAATTGAAGTTACCACCAAGCAGTGGACAGAACTCAGGGGCGAGTGTAGTGGCTCAGAGAATAGAGGCAGGGCTCAAGGAAAAAGAAATCGCCAGATAGGTTGGCTTGTGGTGAGCCTCCTGCTCTTATGCATGCCGGTCACTTCTCTCCCTGGGGAAGGACTGGGGGTGGAGAGGGAACTGGGGAGCACAGCAGTCCCCTTATGAAACAGTTGCATGGTTCTGGTGTCTGACTTAAAGGACAATTAATATGCTAACTCCTTTTTATCTGGTCTTTCAACCACTTTTGGTCCTTTTTTGTGATTCGAGAGGAAAGTCCCAAGTCAGCCTTTTGGAAAGTACAAAGAACTTTGGTGTAAGACAGGGTTACCGTCTGAGGGATTTGGGGCAGCTCATGTAACCTCTCTGTGCCTCAGTTTCCATAGTTGTAAATCGGGGGAAATAGATACCTACCTCAAGCTGCTATGCGAATGAAATGAACTGATATATACCAAGCCCCAAGGACAGCGCCTCACCCACTGAGTCTGTGTTAATGATGATTAAATTGAGATAATCTTGTTGATGTATTAAGACCTTATATAAGAATTTTAAAATGATTATGAACAAAGTAAGACCCATCCTTCAGACTCTCTCATTCATTCATCCAAAGCATGCATTGGGAGCCCGCTATCGGCCAAGCACTGTGCAAGAAACACGGAGATACAGAGTAGAAATCATTACTGCCTTCAAAACATTCTGATTCTGGTGAAAGGCGAGGACAAGGCAACAGTGACAATGTGTGTGATGACAAGAACGAGAGGGGTGAATTTGAAGGAGGGCACCTCATCCAGGTGGGGAAGGAGAATTATGGGAGACTTTGTGGAGGTAGGGAAACCAGATCAATCCAACACCATCAATGTTAAGGTGGAGGAATTTCAGAGACAGCAAAGAAATGTTTGGAAATTATAGAGTAACAGAGAGAGAGAGAGAGAGAGAGAGAGAGAGAGAGAGAAAGAGAGAGATCGAAGTTAGGGTTTGTCTTAGACAAGAGGGAGGCCTGCAGCCAGCCTGTGTCGGGCCAGGAGGGAAGTTGGCACATACAGAATGGATGCAGGAGGTTCTGGGTTGTTGGGAATTCTCGCCAAGGGCTTCTACCTCCTTTGTGTGGTGGATGCAAGGCCACTTACTGAGGGGAAAGGTAAGAGGATGGGGGACAGGAGACTTGGGAAGAGCACAGAGTGTGTGAAATTGCCCATCTGGGGAAAGGCTGAGTGGTCTGAGGGGGCTGCCCTTTAGTTTAAGGTCGTAGGGCAGCTGGGGACTTGCACAGTGTTTGCTATTATTCCCCGTGGCCACGGCCTTCCATGGAAGAGACTACAGAGATCGTTTGGTTCAACTGTTTCTCTCTCCCAACCTCTCACCATTTATACACGAGTAACCCGAGGACCGGAGGGGATGTGATTTCTAGACTACCTCACAGTGTGCTCAGAGCAGAGTACAGCAGACCCCCCGTCATCGGGCTCCCAGCTCCCGAGCATTCCCCCACGGCGGATAGCAATTCCTGCTTTGCTCCTCCATAGAGTTTTTGAGGTTCGATGCTAACTCAGCCAAGGGCTATGAGTTCACTACGTGCAGAAGTCTTTTCCTTTGCTCGAGTTGGATCCAGCTTGCAGACGGCATGGAGGACTTTCTGGAAGCCTATAACCCATATGTCACTGTTCTATGGCCAAGATTACATACTGTGCAGCTCACGTCCTATGACTTAATGAGAGGCAGGGCCTTTGTTCCCTCATTCTGCTTTGCAAACTGTCGTTCTGTCCTACTCAGACACCCCGAGACCTTATGCACCCATGTAAAGACAGGGAGGACGGCTGAGGAGACTTCCAGAAATGCTAATTGGGGAAACAACATGTGCTGTTTCTAAAAGAATAATTAATCAGTGAAAACCTAATAGAGTAACAGAATGGCTAGAAATTTCACTAAGTATGAACAAGCCAAAGGTTCCTAATGCACTGTGAATTAATCATCAATCCATATATTGGTAGAAAACAACATCAACACATATATCAAAGGAAAAGCAGAACAGCCTCAGAAAGCCTTAGCTAATCAGAATAAGTAACCAGTTCAAGGTGACACTCGCTTCATGGGGAAAAAATTAAATTCTCCCCGGTGCTTGGGAGCCCAGGGTGTTTCTAGCGGTGTCCACACAAAGGAGGCATGTAAGCACAATATTTGCTAAATGGAGTTGCAGCTCTGGTTAAAGCCTTGTCTACTGCTGGGAAACCTTCCTTCTTGGTTCTTGACTCTTTCCCAGGTAGAGCAAATCACCCTTCACATGAGTCCATGAGAGGCATGCTGAGCAAATTCATCACAAAACTATTCACGTTCTCCTGGAGGACATGAGTAGTGTGTTGTCAGGCGCCCCCGTGCAATCCAGACATTCTTTTATTCATTGAATGTTTGCTGCACACCTACATGTGTAAGCACCCCAGTGGTAAACGCTGGGATTACCAAGATAAATTGGGTAGGGTCTGCGGTCTTGAAGGAAAGGCAGAAAAGGGTGTATTTCACACACATATAGAGGCAAGAACATGAGGGACCCTCTCTGTTCTATGGGCAGGAAGATAGAGCAGACCCTGTGGAACAGTAACTGTTAATGCTTTAATCTACTAGAAATAAGGGGTTATTAGAGCCTTCCCACTGCACCAATCAAATGTTGGGAAGGAAATAGCAAGGGGTGGAGCGGGGAGCTAGACGTATTTCTGTGGTTGAATCAGCTCACGGAAACATGAGGCCTGGCGGAAAAAACCCCTGTGAACAACGAGGGTCTGGGGAGCTCTAACATCAGGCAAGCGTCGGCCTCTCTTCAGGACTCCCTCTCTTCCTTTTCTCTCCCTCTCAGTTCTGCTCCTCTGGGCAGGGGTCTCAGTTCCCCCTGTGTGGCCAGAATGCTGCCATGCAGCTGGGGCAGATGGTAGCCAGCAGTTCTAATGCCACGTCGTTCCCACCTAGGGACTTCAGTGGAAAGAGAAAATATCATTCCCCCAGAGTTGAGTAAAACTCCCAGGGAAGAAATGTGACCATGCCTGCGTCACGTGACCTCTGAGCTCAATCCCCATTTTCAAGTGTGTGGCCCACAAGCGTGGCCAGGCCAAAGCAGAAGTCCATCTGAGTGGCCTAAAGTGGCCATGTGTGGTTGCGAGGTTCCCCAGGCCACATGGAGTGAGTGAGAACATTTCTTCAAAGGACAAATTGGTATGATTAAAAACCAAAACAAAACAACAACAACACCAAACAGAGAAAGATATTGGGAAGGTAAATAACAAGAAAATAAAAACAAACAAAAGAATCATAGGTCTACTTCATAAGAGGCCTGTTGAGATGCCGAGTCACTGAGATGCTTGTGTCTTTGGCTTCCCTGACGCTGCCCCAGCCTCCTGGAGCACACAGAGCCCAGGGGTCAACTGACTGCTGCCCCCAGAAGGAATCGAGTACCCTTGGGGTTGCAGTAGCTCCAAGACCCTCCCTGTTGCCTGAGAGCCAAGAGGATCAGGATCTTTGGCCACCTGTAACCAGTCAGGAGGCCCTGCTTCATGTTATTGAAGACTAAAGAATACAATAAGCCAATAATGGGCACTTGTTCTTTAACCAACATCTGTATGTGGAGAGTTAATGGCTATTGAAGAGAGGGAGAGGCTGGTATCTCCTCTTTTGCCCACCCATTGATTTAGGACAAAAGGCAAGAGAGTCCCTTTGCTTACAGTGGTGGTATTCGGAAGCCAAGAGCAAATACCAGGTCAGATTTCAGAGTAAGTACTCTGGGCAAAGACAGAGGAACACCTTCCCACAAGCTTGAAGGATGCTGTGATCTAGGCCATGAAGCCCGTCAGTCAGGTTGGGCAGAATGAGACCCCAGAAACCAGACGGCAGCAGCCTGTTGTTTTTTTTTCTTTTTTGGTCTGTTTCTTTGTTTTTTATCAGCAACAGAATCTTCTTTTTGAGGCTGGACTTTTATGTGTGTTTAGAATTATGCTGTAGGGGTGAGCTGAATGCATAGAAAAGGCTGGGAATTGAATAGACACAGAGCAGATGTTTGTAAAAAAAGAGTTAAGCTCTTTAGCCAAGTCATATCTTCCTTTATAAACCTGTCCTCTCTTCTCTTCTCCTTTCCTGTTCTCTCCCCTCTCCCTTTCCTTTCTCTCCCCTTTACACACACACACACACACACACACACGCACACACGCACATGCACACACACACACACGTATAATTCATGAAAGGAGAAAAATTTTATAAAGGAGACAATTTACTAACATTCTGTGCATAGCACTTGACACATAGTAGGTGCACAAGCAATGGTAGCTATTATTATCCACCACAGAACCATGATTCATCCAGACCAGCTGGCTTATAGAAAGACGTTGACTTTTATAAAGATAGCAGTTGTTTCTTGGAGTATTTCCTGAGCTGGATTTCAAATGGAAGCCAATCTACTTCACCACACGGAGGAAATACATATGCTGATTTTATTAGGTTCATCTGACTTGCTCCTCAAGCCAAAGTTATTTTTAACCTCTCCAGGACAGTGTTTCTCCATCTAGAAAGCAGACATGAGAATGTGCTTCCATCATAGGCTTGTGAGGGTCAAATGAGACCATCAGCCTGTGCACGGAGCAGATTACTTCCACAGGCAATCATTTAAATGTGCCCATGTCCCCTGGGAGTGGCCTTTGTTTTAGCCTAATTTCTCTAAATAGCAATATGAAGCCTGGGTAGCAAGCAGGTCTTTGGTTCAAGAAAATGGAAAAGCAGATACGCTACTGCCATAGGCATTGTGTGGCCTATACTGCCTGCAGGTGGCGTCAGCTCTCCTGGGACTATCAGGCAGGTCAAAGCCAAGGGGAAAGGCATTTGTGGGGCCACCTAAGGCAAAAGAAATCCTACTGTCCAGATATGTTGAAAGAGAGCTTCAGAGAAATAGCCAGAAAAAAAACAAAGACACAAAAAGAAGACCAGCTGGGACTAATTTTGTGGGAAAGACTTAAGAAGACATCCGCAGAATGTCATCTCTCCTCCAAGTGTCTGACCTGAACGCTTTTCAAAGGAATAATTGATTTATTACCCACTTTTAAAAGATTTGAAATACTTACAAAACCGTTGCAAGAGCCATATAAAGAACCCTCACGTCCCTTCATCCTAGGAATCTGCCCAAGTTTTGCCAAATGTCGCGATAATGCCTGGCATAGCGAAAGGACCCAGATTAGATTCACAGTCACCCTTATTTGTTATGTGTCTTCAGTACCCTTCAAGGTGGAACAGTTCCTCAGGTCTGCCTTGGCATTCATGACTTTAGCATTTGTTCTTTCCATTAAACAGGACATTCTTCTATTTCAGTTCACAGCAGTGATTATTCTAATAGTAATGAAGCATAGTAGCAATGGGGAGTGGATGCTGGCCAAGGTTAAGGTTTATTGTAACGTCTTGACAGTAGAAAATGCACTTACAATAGCAGGTGTTCTCTTATGAGTTATTGACACTTTCTGGATGATGACTTTTTTTGAAAAGCACTTTCACAAATACTTATAGGAGACAGTTATTTTATAGAATGTCCTTCAGTGTGAGTGTTTGGCAGTCATTTCACAGAAGTGACTGTGATCCGTCCTCTTACTGCATCTCATTTAGTCACACATGATGCTGCTTTTAGCCATTACTGCTTTGATCACTTTGATCAAGATTCCAGGCTTCTCTGTGATGCTACCTTTCTTCCACTTGTAATTAATATATATTTTTGGGCGGAGATACTTTGAGACTATGTAAGTATCCTCTTCCTTGTTCAATTTTACCTTCTCTTCTATTAGCAACCATCGATGGTTCTTGCCTGCATTAATTTTTAGTATAACAGTTGCCAAATGGTGATTTTCTAATTCCACAATTGCTACTACATTTATTAGTTGGCATTCTATTGAGCCAAAGAGCTTTCTGGCCCTCTTCCCCCATTTCTTTACTTACAGATTTGTTTATTTATTTATATATTTATCAGTTCGGAGTATGGATTTGTAACTTATTCAATGGCACCTGATCCATGATTATTCTTACTGATTTTGCGACTCAAATTGTCCTAGATTTGGCCCCTGGGATCCCCTTTTAGCTGCATCCTGTCTTTTGGAAGTGCCCTCATCATCCTTTGAGCACTTTGAGCATTTTTTTTGTATTATTCGATGTTTTAGGTTCATCTTATACTTCTCCCAACCCAACTCCTTTAATGGACGGTGTTATTTTGAAACCACCATCTGGGCACTAGGTGCGTTCATCGCTCCTTGTGAGTTACTACGCCAGGCTCTTGTCAGCCTCTAAGTTAATACCACATGGTTCATTTTAGCTCTCCCTGCTCTGTATTTTTAACTCCCCTCCCAAATCTAACCAATCCCCCAATCTTGCTTTTCTTACTTGACTCCCCACCCCCATGGGACCCCTTCCTCATTCGGGCCTGCCAAATGGCTATTGGACTAAATTGTTCAGGAAGGAAGGGAGGAAGGAAGGAAGGGAGGGAGGAAGGAAAAGGAAGCCATATAAATATACATAGATATTTTTAATAATATCCAGTTTGGTCCTGGATGTGAGCAGATGGGCGTGTTCATAAGTATCAAGGAGAATATATTTGTCCATGTTTCTGTCTTAAATATGATGCTCAATTCCTATATATCTAATATAGCTGATAGGTCACATACACAAACTCATGCTTTTTGACTTAGAAATTTTACTTCTAAGAAATTAACTTAAATAAACAGATAATTGGACACATGTAAGAGGCATCACTATTTGTTGCAACATTACACATAGCAGTAAAAAGCTTTCAATGCAAATGTCCAGTAAATTATGGTTCATCAACATAATGCATCAGATAATGCTTGTATAGATTTATGCTTTTTGTCATAGAAAATGTCAATTATATTATATTGTTAAATGGAAAATCAAGTTACAGGATTAAATATCATGCATGCTTTTTGAATACACATGCACATATTTATAACTCTATGGGGAAGAATCTCAAAGGCTGTTCATCAGACTGGGTTTTCTCTAGGTTGTGGACCTTTAGACTGTTGTACTATGTTATTTTTTTTTTAATATATTTTTATTTATTTATTTATTTTTGACAGAGAGAGAGAGAGAGAGAGAGAGAGAGAGAGAGAGAGAGAGAGAGAGATACAGATACAGGGACAGAGAGAGAACTGAACTGGGGGAGCTCCCAGTTCAGCATATGGGTCTGCACGGGCCAGAGCCAGGATTTGATCCCCGGTCCCGGGCGCTGCAAAGTGAGCGCTTAACCCACTGAGCCATCCCGGCTTCCCCTATTTTGTTTTTTATTCTTGCTTACTATTCATTCAACAATGAACATGTGTTATGCCATTAAAAAATTATAATAAAAAACAATTATAAGGGAAAGTAGGGATGGCTCAGCAGGTTAAGCGCTCACTTTGTAGCCCCCCTTTTTTTTTTTAAATATATATTTATTTATTTATTTATTTTTGACAGAGAGAGAGAGAGAGAGAGAGAGAGAGAGAGAGAGAGAGAGAGAGAGAGAGAGAGTAGGGACTGAGGGTCAAATCTGGCTCCAGTCCATGCGGAGCCACGTGCTGAAATGGGGTGTGCTTCCCATGCAGGAGGCCCCCAGCCTGGTTCCCATCCTGTGCAGCCCCCGCGCACCTCTGTGGAATGAAACCATGTTGGAAACTGATGATGTGCAACTATGGAGACTGCTCCGGGGCCTCCCCCTTCTCTCTGTCTGTCTCTCTCTGTCAAAAACAATAAAATCAATCTTAAAAAAAATAAAACCAAACAATTATAAGACTTAAAAAATCCAATAGCTGAAAAGCTGGCACTGACCCCATGAACTTGTATCAAGTGCACACCATCACCTGCTGCCACCAATAGGCGATAATTACTCATGGTCCCCATAGAGCTCACCACACAGGATTTGAGAGAGAATCAAAGAAATAGTGAACATGACCACCATGGTCATCTGTAAGGTGCTGTAACAAAAAGCTAAGTGCTATTAAGATGATTGCTGTTCCTATAATTAATGATCGCTCTTGATTTTGGTTCTTTCTACTGATCCCTCTTTTCTAAAATCAGGGGAGAAAATGCTAGCCTCTGCTCGGCTGGTTGCAAGCTGGAGGAGGAGCATTTGGAAAGGCACATTCTCTGGAGAAACTTAAAATCTAGTTGAGAATATCCCAACACTTTCACATTGCTCAACAAATAAGACCAGGCCACAGGCCCTGGGGGAGGTCTGAGTGAGACTGAGTCTATCAGGGATCCAAGACCACAGAGCCTGTGTGGGCTGGGGTTGCAGGGATGGTCTCAGGGGGCTGCCACCGCATATCCTGGTTAGATGCTGATTGCCTGTTGTTAATTGCTTTTCAAATACTGTGACTGGATTTGCTCACATGTCGCATTGAGTATGAAGTGCAATTTTAGAAACCAATTAGAAGGATAAAAATGATGCCGAGAACAAAATCCACTTCGTTCATATTTTTAGAGATCCTGCATAGTTGAACAGGCTCTGAAACTCATTTTATCCAAGACAATAATATCCCAAAGACAAATATATGAAAGCGTGGGTCGATGTGTGTTATCCTCTCTGGTTCCTGTCCTGGAATCAGGGAAGCAAATATGTCAACCTCATGAATATAGGCTCATTTTCACTTTTTAATAGTTACGCTTTTTGTTTTGTTTTTTCAGGCAGGTGGTGTCTCGATTATAGGACACTAGTGGATATTAATAATTAAGAGCGTGCTTGACTTGCACAATTATGGGTGAGGATTGCACAGGATGTGTTGTTCATCTTTGGAAGCCAGACTGTCAATGCCGGTTCAAGAAACCACCTGAGATCAAAGTGTAAAGCCTCAAAGAAATGATTGGCATATGGCCTCTGTCTTAACTTTCCAAAGGCCCCTTATTACCCTCAGAATATAATTAAGATTCCATCAAGAACCCTCAAAAGCTGGCCTCTGGCGACCTTCTGATGTCACCTCTTCTCGCCTCCTTCCACTGCTTTAGTTCTTCCAAGTGCCCTCCTCCACCCGCCTGATCTCAGTCGCTTGACATTCAGCCCTCGTTCTGCTGTTCCCTGTGCCTGAAACACTGATGCCACTCCTCTCCCATAGCCAGTTCTTCTGACTCATTGTCAGCAGTTTTTGCATTGGCCATTCCCTTTAGAAAAGGCCATGTGCTCCCAAAGACTTCTGCTTCATGCAACATGCCCTGCATGTTATAGTCACGGCTTATTTAGTCATGTCTCTTCTTTACAGGCTGAGTTCTATGGCGCAGGGTTCTCGTTTTCTGTCCATTAGCTCTCTCTGCCTCACTCAGTGCTGGGCACAGTAGGCTGTCCTGTTCCATACTTATTCAGTGCTTCTAAGCCCCCCACCTCTGCCCCCACACAAGGCTTTGCACACAACGCTAAAGCACTTGTTACAGAAATGCATTTCCTCCCTGATTGTTTGGGTTGTGATTCACCATCAGGAATAACTTCAGTGGAGGAGAAATTACCTGATTTATTTCTAGACTAATAATAATCTTGGAGCTTGGATATTTTAGCTCCCAAAAAGCTTAATTGAAATTGCCAAAATAGATAAATGGATAATGACTGAAAACAGTTACCAAGAACTGTCATCAGAGAGACCAGTGTGTTATTTCTGTGATCACGTATTAAAATTTCCAGCCTCCCTGATGTCTTTTAATTGCTCCAATCAGCCGCTGGGTATGTACCCATCGTTTGCGGCACGGTGTCACGCACTGTAGAAATCTGTTCTTCAATGATCCCAGTAGCACAATTTTTTAAATGGATGATGTTTTAAAAATTCTATGTAGACTAGTTCCATCATTTGGATTCTTCTTGAATGTGAACTCCCAGACAAATAATCTTCTGCTATATTAGACATCAGTCTGTTTACAACTCTGAACAGGGCGATCATTTCTTAGCCCAAGCTAAAAATGCTCGGTGCTTTCATCACGACTGTAATTCTGAGGCCGTATTGACTGAGGGTTGGAACGTGATACCTGGAGGTTCACCCAGGTGTTTATTGCCTCCTAACAGGTGGTAATGACTGCCATAAACCCTGGAGAGATCAGCTGAAACAAACAGATAAATACTCATGTAGCAGAAGATGTCTGTGACACACTGAAGTCTGGGGTAACTGCTCCCATCAGCCAGGTCTGGTGTCTTGTCTGCGAGGTGGCTTCCAGCTGCTGGGGCCTGTTGGTCTGTTCTGTGCAAAGACCGAAGTGCCTGGAAATTAGGTGACTTGGGAGGCAGCTTCTGAGTAGTGCTGCCAAATGCAGATTTGGTACTCCAGCTCCCTTGTCCCCTGATCAGGACAACTCAGGTGTGACCTACACCACCCCTATGGAATTCACCTCAGGTTCCTCTCTAGGAGACTTCCTTTTTTTTTTTTAAAGATTTATTTTTATTGTTTTGACAGAGAGAGAGAGAGAGAGAGAGAGAGAGAGAGAGATACAGAGACAGACAGAGAGAAGGGGGATGACAGGAGCTGGGCTGGGGTCTCACCCTGGTGAGAACTGAACTGGGGGCATTCCCCAGTTCAGCATATGGGTCCACACGGGCCGGGGCTGGGATTCGATCCTTGGTCTCCAGGACTGCAAAGTGAGCACTTAACCCACGGAGCCATCCTGGCTTCCCTCTAGGAGACTTCTTGATACCACATCTTGCTTAACTAGCCTCCTCGTCCCTTTCCGCACTCCCAACCCCTGATGGTTTATTGCCTGGAATCTTCCACGTAAGTAACTTTCACATGAATCTTTGTGTCAGGCCCTGCTTCAGGGGCATCCAACCTGTGACAACACTAAGGTAGAACTGGAAACATGGTCCTCAAAATTTGCTGGCTCAATCCCTACCACAAACATTGATCCAAGTGGGCCTTCTTTGATGGGACTTTCCAGATTTATAGAGTTGATCTGACAAATCTACAGATGCTGCTGAAGTTACTAATCCCCCAAATTCTCTTTACATCTTCAACTGTCACCTTCTCAGATTGATCTTCCTGCCTACCAGGTCTAAAATAACCCCCAGTTGCTCCATTATGTCCATTTTGGCACCTTGCCATGGTCTGTAATTATTGAATGTGTCTTCCAGTGGTTTTGTCCACCTTCACCCCAAAACTGCAAGCCATGCCAGCTCATGGCCCTCATCTGTCTTCCTTCCTTCCTTTTTAATTAGTTTCCAAGATATTATAGAAAACAATATAGTAAGGAGACATCCACATACCTCACAAAGCGATCTGTCTTGTTTCTTGCTGTGTGCTCTGTGCCAAGCCCCATGCTCAGGGATGATTTGTGGAAAGAATGAAATCCATGTGGGACTGCTCCTTCCATCCCCCTACATTGTGCCCATGAGGAATGACGTTTGCTGGAGTTTCAGACATGCTTCTGCATGCCCAGAACCTACGAGACATTAGTAGAGGTCTGTTATACCGAAGTCTTGGAAAACCAAGTGGCCCAAATAGGGAAAACAGATGAAACACGTGTATTTATAGGGGTTGTTTAGCCTGGGATGTACCCACTAATAGACAGATGGTGCCTGACAAGTCTTCGAGAAAGGTGTGGAAGCTCTGAAGTCAAAGTGTGGCTGGCATTGATTCGGTCCTTGGAAAACAGAAATCTTTTTTTCCCCTGAGCCCAGCATGACGGTGCCTGGTGTCTCTGAATCAGATTCTTCCTAGGCAGCAGTTGTACCAAGAAGGAGAACTTTGTGTGGGCTGTACATTAACCCTTCGGGGCCACTAGGACTTCTCCAAAGTAGGGAAGATGAGTTCTGAAGTCTCTCACCCACTGACAGGGACAAGAGCAGAATTTCTCAAAGTGAAACCCACAGAACACAACTATTACAGTACGTTAATAGGCTTTCCAAAGGCAGCAAATATTAATATATTAGGAAAGAATCTTTCATATGTGAATGTCCTGTTTTGTGGCTATGGAACTTCTGTAATCATAGACTATTTTCTTCATGGACTGTCGCATGGGTGATACTGTACTAGAGATCGTCTGGGATTGCTACTTCACATGGTCTTCTATGCATCTGCAGGCTTCTGACCTGCAAGAAGTCCTCCTCTCCTCCCACATGCAATACCTCAGGAGCCTCTTCCACCACTCTCTGCTTTGTGTCTTATGCTCTTTCCAAAATCAGAGATCTGCCAGTCCATAAACAGTCTGCCAACTTCCTCCGATGTTCTGCTTTTACATCGCTGCATAACCAACCATTGCAGAACTGAATGGCTTAAAGCAGCCGCAATCATTTATGGAGCTCCTGAGCCTGCCATCTGGGCGGGCTCAGCAGGGAAGGCTCATCTCTGTCCCATGCACCCTCTATGGGGGCTTCTGAACTGGGGAAGTGCCTTCAGGACGATTCACGCACATGGTGGGTGTGGTGGGGTGCTGGCTAGTGGCCGACGCCTCAGCTGGGCTGTCAGCTGGAACAGTCATGCACGGCCTTGTCCTGTGGTTGCTGGTGTCTTATCATTAGGCCAGTGGGCTCCAAGACTGAGTGCTCAAAGACACAGGAAGTAGAAGCCTGGGTCTGTTAAGGCCTGCGCTTGGAAATAGCTTAGTTTCCCCTCTGCTGTCACGTCTTGCCCAAGAGCTCACAGATTCCAGGGCAGGTGACATAGCCATTGCTTCCACTTGGAAAGTGTGGCAAATTTGGGGTACGTTTTAAAATGGCTATAGCAGCTCTATGCATTTGCTCTTGAAGTTCCCTCGGCCGTGAATGTTTCTTTATTCCTATCCCTACCTTACCACCTCAAAAACTACTGATTCCCCAAGGCCCAGCTCCAATATTACTTCCTCCGTAAAAATGGTCTTGTTTCCACTTCCACAGCATGTTGTTTTTATTGCCAGGCTCATATTTAACACATTGTATTAATGTTGGTTGTCTGAGAGGGCAATAAGACATCTTCTTTGTCCCTTATTCCAATTCCCAGCATGGGGCCTGTGCTGAATTAATTGACTAATTTTCCAGGCCAACTGTTATTATAACAGCTACCATTTCATAAATGTTTACTGTTGAATAAGCCCTAAAATATGCACCTTACAAATATTATCTTATTGAATCCTCACAAGTAAGAAGCTGTTGGTGTTTCTATTATACAAACAAAGAGACTAAGATCATAGCAAATTTTCTAATGCCACACAGTCTGTAGATGGCAGAAGTAGGATTCAAAGTCTATGCTTATCACCAGTATGTTCTTTTTTTTAAAAAAAGATTTATTTTTATTGTTTTTGACACAGAGAGAGAGACAGGGACAGAGAGCAGGGGGAGGGTCCAGAACAGTCTCCATAGTTGCAGGTCATTAGTTTTCTACATAGTTTCATTCCATAGGTGGGTGTGGGCCGCACAGGGCAGGAACTGGCCCTGGGACTCGAAGGGTGAGGTGGGGAGCCGACAGGGTCCTCCCACATAGAAATCTCACCCCAGTTAGAATTGAACTGGGGGCCTCCCACATGTGAAGCACACCCCAGTTCAGCATATGGGTCTACATGGGCCAGGGCTAGGATTTGCATCTTGGACCCTGGGGCTGCAAGAGGAGCACTCCACTGAGCTATCCCAGCATCCACACCGGTATGTTCTTATTTGAATAATGAATGAGTTAAAATAGCCACTTATATCCATGTAACATTGAAATAACCAAACAACTCTCTCCAATAGTTGATCTACAGACTTTACTACAGTGTTTTAGGAGGTCTAATTTAATTTCATCCCTACAAACAACTACATATTGTTCCAAAGGATGCAGATATTTGAAGAACTATTATGTTCTTTGTACATGGTTGTTGAGCTCAAGGTGGCAAAACTAGAAGTAAGAAGATGAAGACATGAGGAAGAGGCAAGGTCTAGTTCAACATAAGGGTTAAGACCGACCGTGGACAGAATGGGTGGCCATTGGCAGTGCTGAGTTCCCCATCACTGCAGGAATGCAAGAAGATTCTAGATGACCATGGGTTTTACACAGGTAGAGTAGGTATCTATAACGATTATATTGTTTTGCTCACAGGAATGCAAGAAGAGTCTAGATGACCATGGGTTTTACACAGGTAGAGTAGGTATCTATAATGGTTATATTGTTTTGCTCGCAGGAATGCAAGAAGATTCTAGATGACCATGGGTTTTACACAGGTAGAGTAGGTATCTATAATGGTTATATTGTTTTGCTCGCAGGAATGCAAGAAGATTCTAGATGACCATGGGTTTTACACAGGTAGAGTAGGTATCTTATAATGGTTATATTGTTTTGCTCCCCACTATCCCTTTCCCCTTCTCCTAGTAATTATATAAAAGTTTTCCCTTCGGAAGTAGTCTCCCTCCCTCTCAGCTAATGTGTTTCAGGTGATGTTTAGGTGGAGTTGAGTCTATCCCAGCCCCTAGAGTGGCCACATGACATAGGCCTATCCAATCAGTGTCTTACATTTCCCTTGCCATATTGATTTATTCAGTGATGAGTAACAATCCAGTCATTGTCATTCATTCGTGTAATCATTTACCAACAATCTGTATGTTGACATTTTCTTTCAAATCATAAAGGATTGCCTTCTGTAGGTTGCTTTCTTCCACTGTAAACTATTAGGAAATAAGAAACTAAAACCACTGTTTTCAGACATTATATGTAGGTGGTGCAGGAAAGTGATCTCTAAGAGGCAGAAAACCAAAGAAGCGAGCGCTATGGCTGGTCCAGGTAACTGACTGGAGGCAGTTTCCAGGATATAGGATGGGGGAAGGGGACCCAGAAGAGAGGCTGTCAATCTTTTTGAGTTGGGAAGACTGTGGTTGGAGTTTGAGGATGCCAAGTCAGCTAGAATTTGTGGGACCGATTTCTGGATGGGAGGAGCCTATGCAAAGAAAAAGTTCCAAAAATCTTCCTACGCGTTCCCTGCAGTCTGGCTGAATACCAGTCTATCGTGTATAAGACGAAACCCCATAGCTTGTCTTATAAATTAGTTTCTGGTATCGACTGAACTGCTAAGATTTGTCTGTCAGTTTTAAAATGCGTCGGCCAGGGCTTTATTTCAGCTTCCCTGTTCCCTGGTTCAATATTTCTTCACCAGATATCCCCAAGAAGGCTGATTTCAAGCTGTCCTCATGATGTCACCGGGTGTGGAGCTGAGATCAGATGTGCACAGTCAGCTCTGAAGCCTGTATGAGGTGGCTCAAGGTATTGCCCCTGTGGGGTCCAGGCTTTGAAGACACACAGGTCAAATACAGGCTCTGAATCTAGTGTTTGCTCGCTGTCTGACCTTGGGCCAGTTGCTTAAACTCTATGCATCATGGCTTCCCTCTCTGTAAAATGGGAATAATAAAATTATGCACATCATGGAGCTGTTCTAAAGAGCAGTTGGTCAAATGTCTACAGTAGACTGAGTTCAAAGGCTTGTCTGGCCCACCTAAGAACTCCATGCAAGGTAGCTAATGTTAGTTATTATTATTATACTAAATCATGTAATATAACAACTCCTATCCCTCCATGCCACATACTGCAACACACTGACAATAAAAATATAAGCTCCCCAGCCTCGTGAGATGCCTGGATCATTCCTGTGACACAGTCACAGTTGGGACTACAGTAAAGTGACCAGACGTCCCGCTTTTAAAAAAGTCCCGATGTTTGGAAAGAATGCACGACAAGCTAGGGAACGACGGGAGATAGACCCAATTTTTCATCAAGAACCTCCTCCCCCTCGGTCAACGGTGTCCCACTTTACCAATGTTAACATCTGGTCACCTTAGACTATAGGCACATGCTGACATAGCATAGGAGGTCCAGACTTTGGGGAGCCCAGTGGCTAGAAAGAAACAATTGTGGCAAAGATGAAATAGACCTTCTTTTCTTCTTCACTCAAAATAGATTTTTGGCTTGTAGGCATTCTTTAGTGAGCCCTTAACAACCTTCAGGAAAACGAGACAATTTAGGCCATCGGGCAGACTGCATTCTGATGCAAGATGTGGCTCACAAATGAGAGGGTGACTTCCCATCCTGGTCAAGCAGGAAAGAGAAAGGGAGATGTTTCCTGAACAGGGGACAGAGGTAGGTCACAGAATGCCTCTCACATCTTGCGACCTGCCTGTCTTTGTAGCCACAGGCTCTTGGCACGTGATAGTAACTAGAAAATACAGGGTCTGGCAGAAGTAATGCCCTTCTTAAAGTAGTATCGTGTGCTTGAGTGTGATTTGTTGTTACAGAATTATACGTGTATGATGTTGTAATAAGAGATTGGGTACAGATTACCAGCTCATAAAAGGGGTGTCACTTCTGCTGGACCCTGTACTTGCCAAGTCTACCTAAGTACGGGTAGGTATTGAGTGCCCACTTTGTGCAGGCATTGTACACAGCGGGGGGACCTGAAGATAAACCAAACATGCCACCGACCCGTTCGGACTCATTATCTCATGGACAGGAAAGACATGTTCATAAACAACTGTCACTTCATAACAGCGGTATGAAAAATATGTCCTGGGGCCACGGCAGAGGCCGTGGTAAAATCTGCCTGCGGGCAGCACGGAAAAATGTATGCCGAGGGGGCGTATGAACTTGGCCTTGAACCATGAAGGACTGTACCAATTATAGGAAACTGGAGCAGCCAGCCGGGGAGAGCGAGCAGATTCATGGAGCAGCTAAGAGTGCAGGCTTAACTGGCGAGTTGCTCTCTCCCCCAGGCCCCACCTCTTGAGCAGGCACTGAATTCACCCGCTTGTAGCCAGTGACAGTGATGTGCTCACGTGGGCCGTGGAGGGTGACCGCCTAGTGTGGACGGTAAAGGGTGCGTGGCCTGTAAATACTTTCAAAGAATGAAACCGACTCCAAGTCGTTCTGCCTTCTAGTCTCGCGTGTGCCCGCAATTCTAAATAGTGCCAGTGACAAGATGCTTTACCCCTCGCTTTCTTTACCTCCTGCAAAGCCAGATCACCCCCATTTCACACCTTGAAGTGCCACTTAGGTGGCTTCTTACATTTAGGGGCAGAGCCAAAGGAGGGGAGGACATGGGCCCATTGGTGGGGAAGGAAACACTTTAAAAAGGCATCCTTATTACTGGTGTCTCAATCATGCCTCCTCTGAGGCTTTGGTTCTTGCCAGCTTAATAAGCATCACCGCACCCGGCAGGACTAGGCTAGGTTCCACTACAGAAACCACCAACCTCCACATCTCAGTGGCTTGTCGTCACCACGATTTGGTTCTTGCTGGTGCTCCATGTCCCAGTAGATAAATAAAGCAGCAATGTTCTCCTGTGCCCGCGGCTCTTCTCAGCCTTATTCCAGCAGTTCAGCCCGCAATCCGAGTCCCCTCACCCCCCTCCACCATTCCTGGGCACATAAGAACCCCCTTGCGCCCTGAGAGGAGTCTGTGCTCACCTGGAGCCGAGATGCTGATGTGAGGGTGACGTGGCCCCCCGCTCACTCTGTTCCCAGACAGCAGACCACCGAGGATGAGTCACATGCCGTTGTGGCAGCTTCTAGGGCTCCTTGGGGTTGAGGCCCAGCAGCAGGTGGGTGGGGTGGAGGAGAAATTGCCAAGAGGAGGAGAGTGGGGCCCAACCGGGTTTGGGAAGGGCCTTGTGAAATAAAGGGGGAACGTGGGCACCGTCACCGTGCTTGAGCCGGGTTAGGACGTGGTCAGGCTATGTTAGAGAAAGATGGTTCTGGAAACAGGGTGAAGATGTTTGGAAGTGGAGACACTGGGGTGTCCAGGAAGGAGGGTCTAGCACGAGTCTGGGCAGAAATCACGAAAGTGAAGAGGGTAGGAGCAGCAAGGACCCGGCCAAGGCTGGGCCGTGAGTCGTTTGGCAGTTGGGATTGCCGGAACCTGTGACCGGAGGGAACTGAGCGTTGAGGGTGATTGCCTGGCTGGAAGAGGAGGCAGCTGGCGAAACGGCTCCTTTAATGACGGCCAAGATACTGGTCTGGGGAAGGTGTTTGGGAAGATCATGGGTTAGAGACTGGGCCTCCCCCAGGGTGAGACCCTGCGGCTACAAAGGGGAGTTCGTGGGGATACAGGCTAAGTCAGGCTGCCTCCTGCTGCCCAAGCGCCTAGCCAGGGTACCTGGCCTGAGACTCCTGGCGGTGGCATTTAATTGAAATCCCATGGGCCCTGTGGAAATAATTCCCTTATTTCAAGCAGTGAGGGAAAAGAATGCCAATGTCTGGCAACAACATTGGTTTCTCAGTTCCAGACCCGCAGGACAGCAAATCTACCCCCGAACAGGACAAAGAAAAAGGAGGACAATGGGCACCCAGTCTCCTTCCAGAGGGGCAGCCTTCACCCCCGTTTTGTGGGGCGTCTGGTCTGGCGGAAGAGGGGGCGCCAGGCTCCGGCTCTGACAGCTGGTGGTGATGGATGAGACCGTGTGGCCCTCCCCAGGAAGCCTCTGCCCCGCTTGGCCTGATCCTGCCCTGATAGGGGCTCTTCCCAAACAAACACGGTCTCCAGGAAGACCAACATGGGCAGGGGGGCTGCAGGGGGCTGCAGGGGTAGCTGGCTCTGTCTGCCTCTGCAGAGTTGCCCTGTGGAAGCAGGAGGCCGTTACAAGGCTCTTAGGGACCTTCCTGGTAGGTTAGAGGTCTCCCTGTTGTCCCTGGGACTTCTGGAGTGGGGCTGGTCCTGCTGCGAAAGCTACAAAGCCTGGCGGGACACAGCCGGCCCGAATCACTGGGTCACCATCCGGTGAGAGAGATGGAGGGGCAGGGCCCACAGGGGCAGCCAGAGGGAGTTCACGCCAGCTGTCAGGACTCGGCTCTGTCCCAAGTGTGGTCCCGGCCAGTAACTCCCCCGTCTCCAAGGGGTAGCAGGCGGGACGGAGTGATCTGACAGTTGATCCTCTCCTGGAACCCACAGATGGCTGAGATGTTAACGCCAAGTGAGTGAGTGTGTGCGTGTGTGTGTGTGTGTGTGTGCGTGTGTGTGTCAGACAAAGGCAGGCGCCATGTTCCCCTAAGGAAGCCACAGCGCAAGAGGATGACACATTCAGAGGAAACCCACCAGCTCACAGCCCTCGTCCTGGCGTTTCACGCATTCATTCAGCCCATGCGTCTGGGCTGCTTGCAACGTGCTGGCAATGCAGAGCTCCGCACTGGCTGGGCGGGGGAGGGGACAGGAGACAGGAGCTCACGTTTGTGTAACACCCACCGGGATTTGCACACTTCATAGATATTACCTGTCCCCCCCCCCCTTGGAAATGGATCGCGTCTTTATTAATAACCATTATCTTGAATATCTAGACTTACATTACATCCCTAGGCTGTCTAGAATTCTCTTGACCGTCTAGTGATCATCACTTGGTCATAAGCCCTGGGGGTGTTTCGGATGCTGTGCTAAGTAAGCGTTGGAATGTATGTTGCCTTTAATCTTCCCAATGGACCTGGGAGGGGCTGGTCATGCCTTACAGATGAGGACATGCGTTCGGGTGACACCTTGCTGTGGTCACACAGCGGGCACACCCTCAGCCTGTCCACAGAACCACCTGCTTGTCTCTGAAAGAGGATGAGCCCAGCAGGGCTGAGGATCTGCATTCGCTCCTGCGAGCGGATGATGTCTGTGATCTTTCAGCGCGGGGCCAGCCTGGAGCAGGCCCACATCACACGGCTATGTTCTGACAAGTGACAAGTCTAATCATGGGGTCCCTCTCCTTCCGCCTGGCTCCCACTCCAGCAGGGTGTTCTCTCTCCTCACACCCTGACTGCCTTCCCCAGGGTCATTCCAAGGGGAAGGAAAATGACAACCAGGCCTCTCGTCCCGGGCTGTGACCGCTGGGGCTGTATCATTCGCATCTCTGTTTCCCCAGAAGGTTCTGGAACGGTGCAGCTGTTCAACGTAAATAGCGACGGGACTGAATGGTGAACCATGTCAGCCTCGTGGGTCACAAGGTTTTCTTCTCCCTCTTTCGACCGCTTCCTTCGCTACTAGGAGCGCTTAGAGGGGACACCCTGTCCTCCTCACGCCAGACCCGAGTGCTAGCTATTCGCACCCCTATTTTTATTCTGAGTAAACAGAAGCTCTGGGAGGGGAGTGGCGGGCAGTTGTCCGGCACAAGGACAAGGTTGTGGGGAAAGCGCCCTGTCTGGGCCAGAAGCCCCTTTTGTCATCCTGTGGGTGGCGGGCGGCGTTTGGCAGGGGTGGAGGTAGGGGGCCCACCTCCAAGCCCACTCCAGGAGTCGCCCAGCAAATTGCTGCAATATGTGCTCCCTGGCATCAGCCCTGAGACCACCCAGGCGGGGCGGCAAATGCAGAGCACGGCCCCCTGGACCTCAGCCCATGGCAGGGGCCTCTTGGAGCCAAGCACAGCCTGTGGTCTCTGGGGCTGGGTTCCCTCCCAGGTGAGCTCTGAGCAAGTGGAACCCCGACACCATCACGCACACCAGGGGACGGGACTGTGGGGGCGGGAAGGGACCCAGACGCGGCTCCTGCAGGCTGAGGACACTCACTGCCGTCTGGCAGCCACTGGGATGTCTGGGTTCCAGGGACCCCGGTGGGTTCTGCTCCACGCAGCTTGTGAGAAAACAAATTCTTGCAAGACAGAAAAATTTCTTTTTAATTTTTAGAGGAGTTTTAAGGTATCCGCCTGAAACCCTTTTGTAAAGTGAGGTCCAGCCCTAATCTGCCCTCTGTATAAATCCCGATGTGTGCACTTTGGATTTGCTTTGCATTGTATTTTCCTTGCTGGTCCCCCCACAGGCCCCACCGATTAGGAGGCAGAAGACCTACCTGTGAGGCTCACAGGTTGTTTGCCCTTGACCTTGGGAGAGACACTTAACCTCTTAGACTTCTTGTTAAGGGATGGTGCATTTAAAAGGACAGTGCCCTGTGGACCACCACTGAGTCACTCAATAGGCGGTGGTTTTGCGGGGGGTGGGGGTGGGGGCGGGGGAAGGGGGCTTGTTAACAGACTCATCACTTCTTGGGGTTGTTGAGAGTTGCTGCAGATCACTGGGCAAATTCATTATGGTCCAACAGATCCAGAGCAAAGAGGACGGTGTGGGGTCCAGTAGCAGCCTCTTGCTTCTTCAGCTTGCCTGTGGAGATGGAGTCTTAGTGCTGGACTCCTTGTGTCCCCGCCTCACCCCCTCCCCACCCCAGCCCCAAGTCCCGCCTCCTCTTGTATGCAGCCTTTGAAATGGGTTGTGGGTAATTCTCAGAGGCATTTGGCTCAGCTGCTGGATGGGGGAGGAGGGGAGGGGAATCTACTTTGAATATTAGTCAGGAAGCCTTTGGTGGCAGAAACAAAACCCTGACTCACACTGGCTGAAACAATAGGGAATTTATTATCTCACATATCAGGGATTCCAGGGTGCAGGGCAGCTCCCAAGCTGGTAGAATTACCCATTCAACAATGACATTTAGGGGCAGTTTTTATCACTCTGCTCTGCCATCATCGGTGGGTTTCTTTGGCTGGTGACCAGATGGTGGCTGCAGTTCTGAGCATCATTCTATCCATGGCAAGATCCAGAGGAAGAAGGGGTCTATTTATTTTTCTTTTTTTCCCTGTGGATCTTTCCTAGAAGTGAAGACATTTTCTCCAGAAGCCACCAAGCTGCCACTCACCCCAAAGACTTCTCATGTTTCCTTGGCTAGAATTGGGGGATGACCGTTCCTAAACTGGGCGTTGGCAGAGAGAACAGGGTCACTCTTCGGTCAGTCAAGCCCATCACTGGATCTGGGATTGAGGTCAACTACCATTTATTTAGTCTGAGGTGGGACAGAGAAAACAAACCCTGAGTATTTCCTAGACATGGCAACTGGGCAAATTAACGTCCTTCTCCCTTAGTTTGCTTCTCTATAACAGAGAGACAATAATTCTCACCATATACAATTATGGTGACGATTAAGGAAGGGATTGCACATAAATACCCAATGCAGCAAATGTATCTGATAGCTATTGATTGCTGTCATTTTTATGATTATAGGAAGAGAGCTGTTCTTATGACGTCATCTAGAAAAATCCCACAGCAGCCAATAGAGTCAGGTGGGTGCTTCCAACCCCCCCGAGAGCAGGCTTTTCTTCTGGTGGCACTCCGTTCACACCCCCTTCTTGAGTGACACAGCATCACATGGCAAGAGGAGCGAAGCCAAGAACTAGACTGGCACTTGATTCAGCAGAATGACTTGGGCTGCCAAGTCGGCTTTTGGAAAATTTCTTGCTCCCCCTCCCAGAGCATATTTTGGCCGCCTACTTGTCATATTGCAAGTGTATGTGACAAAGCACTCCAGGATCTTGCTGACAATTATTCCCTTATTGCTTCTGCTTGGAATCTCTCTGCTCCGGGTGTGCTGCCAGGCCCTCAGGCCCTGGCATAGAGACATCCAGAGATGACCCACTTGGTGGGAGGGCGGGGCCAGAGCCAGGGCCCCACCCAGCGGGAGGGCGGGGCCCGAGGCCGGGCAGGAGCCAGGACCTGTGTTACTCCTGATGGACCTTTTTGTCTCTGTCTCAGCCCGGAGCCTCACATGAGTTTGCCCTCCTTAGACAGTGGAAAGTTTCCCAACTCTAGTGGGGGCAAACGAAAGCAACAGGTAAGAGAAATAGTGAACATTTACTCAGCCCTTTGCTATTTTTCTAAGGGCATTGTAGCACATTACCCCGAACATGGTGGCTTAAAATAACAGAAATGTCTCCTTACACAGTTCTGGAGGCCAGAAATCTGTCATCAAGGTGCCATCAGAGCCATGGTTCCCCCGAAGGCTCCAGGGGACAAGCCTTCCTGCCTCTTATGGCTTCTGGTGGCCTCGGGCATCCCTTGGCTTGGGGCTGCATCACTTGAGTTTTGAATCTGCCTTCACATGGCCTCCTCCTTGGCATACCTTCTCCCCTTCTCTTCTTTCACCAGGACACCCGTCATTGGATCTGGGGTCCATCCTAATCCAGGATGATCTCATCTTAAAATTTTTAACTTAATTACATCTGCAAAACCCCCTTTTCTTGACCAGCATGGGTTTGAACTGTGTGGGTCCAATCATACACAAATTTTTTTGCAATAAATATCTGTACGGTTTTAAGTATTCCAATTGGGCCTTTAATTTTAAAGCTGCTAATTGTCAACCATCTCCCTGTATTATTTTCAATCCATGGCGGTTAGGAATCCATGGGTGCTGAGCGCTGACTGTATGCATCAATCCTTTGTTATTTTACGAGTATACAGGGGACTTGAGCATCCTTGGAGTTTGGTATCTGTGGGGGTTCCTGGAGGAACCTTTTAAGTTTTGGGGAAATCAAGAGTTATATACATGGGTCTTTGACTGCATTGGGGGTCAGCACCCTTAACCCCCACATTATTCAGGGGTCACATGTAATGTCATATTCATATGTTCTAGGTGGATGTATCTCTGGCAGGACCATCATTCAACCCACTGCATGTCCTTCTGACATGTCGAATGCTGGATCAAAGGTACATGTTGTAAGCGCCTTCCCACAGCAACCCTGAGAGTTTGTGTGGTTCTTAGTCCCTGTTTCCAGACAAGGACCCTCAGCTGTCCTGAGCAGTAATCATGATTATCCTTTGTAGTCCTCATATGACCTTATGCAATTGAAATTATTCTTAATCCCCATTTTACAGCTGATATTACGTATGATTAGAGAGGTTATGTAGCCCACCCAACAGCTAGTGAGTGACAAAGCCCAATACTCCAGCTCAGACCTTTGTCACTTTTAACGAGCTTAGAGCTTTCTCACACTAACTACAGAGAAAGAGAATTCTCATCCCCCCCGTCATATTTCCTCAGAAGGTATTTGCTGGCTAAGTAACAACTGGAAGGTAAAGCAGCATGTTTTCATCTAAGGAACTCAGGAACACTGCCCTTCTGCTCACTTCCTGGTAAGAAGAAACTCTAATACCAGAGCTCCCAGGAGGCCCTGGGGCAAGGCCAGTCAAGCCCCAGCTGTGGGCAGGAGTGTGTGTGTCCTAGGGTTGCTGATGGGAGCTCCCAGAGCAGAGCTGTGACGTTGCCCCAGCCCGACATGCCTTACATCTCAGAAGGCCCAGCTCTGTCAGCCAAGGGGGCTTTGGGAAGAAAGCTGAGCTCTGTGGTCAGTCCAGTGAGTTCTAGCGCTGGTCACACTGGAAGTAGGAGAGCTGTGAATTATCGATGACTCATTGCATGTCACCCTCTGTGACAGGTACAGTACCTGCACATAAGTGATTCCACTCCTCGGGGATCTGAATATGGCTTCTCTGGGTCCTCAGCCTCAGGGACTCTTCTAGGCTGCAGTTAAGGTGTCTTTCTGAAAAGGTGGGCCTGCTTCCCAGTTCACTCACGTGGTTGTTGGCAAGATTTGGTTCCTCCCAGGCTGCTGGACACAGGGCCTCAGTTTCTTACCACATGGTCACCTCCACAGGGCAGCTCACAGCACGGCACCTGGCTTCATCCAAGTGAGCAAGTGAGAGCAAAAGAGTCAGAAGGCACAACCAAGGTGGAAGTCACAGTCTTATTTTTAAAAATTTTATTGTGGTAAAATATGCATCACTTAAGATTTACCATCCTAACCATTTTTCAATATACAGTTCCGTGGCAGTAAGTACATGGACACTGTACTTAATTAAAACAAAGCTAGGCATTAACGAGTGACTAATGGTTTACTTTAGAGTGTGTGGCCAGGGAGGCATCTTCAAAGAGGTGACATTTAACCTGGGTTTTGAATAATAAGGAATCAGCTATGAAAAGATTGGGGGAAGAGGGAAGAGTCAGGGTCTAGGTTCTTAGAGGAGAATGAACTTGGCCCTGGGCCTGAGTGAGCAAGAGCAGGGGTGCAGGGGATGAGGCTGGAGAAAAGGCACGTGGGTCCTTCACAGGTTGCCTGGAACCTGCACTTGATTCTCCATATAATGGGCAGCCACTGGGTGATGCTGAGCAAGGAGTGACGAGGTCAGGACAGAGGTGATGGGGTGGGGGGGAATGTGTGTCCAGGGAAGGATGGCGGGGGGTTGGAGGGTCAACTCATCTTGGTTGCCCATCAAATCACTTCCTCATTTGACCTCCGCCTCCTCCTGGGGGACTCGTTTGTGCAACCATGAATTGAGTTCTTTCCACTTCGTCTTCTGTCACCCTTGTAGTAGCTCTAGTGGGGAGCTACTATTACTGGTGTCCCACTGCATCCATCCTACAGGTGTATTAGAAATGTTCAAATAAATGAGATGCAAGACAAACTCATAACATCTAGCACTTACTGTGTGCCACAGACAGTTCTAAGTGCTTTATATTCTCTGTAAGATGGATGTTAATATTATTGCTATTCTCATTTCACAGATAAGGAAAAGCGAGACATAAAAAAGTTAAAAACCTTATGGGGAGGCCAGGATAGATCAGCAGGTTGAATGCTTGCCTTGCAACCCCGAGGTCAGGGGATCAAATTCTGGCCCCAGCCCATGCAACTCCACGTGCTGAACTGTGACACAGCTGGTAGCCTCCAGGATGGCATAAAGGTTCTTTCCTCTCATGTGGAAGGCCCCCAGTTCGGTTCCTGCCTTGCGCAGCCCCACGTCCACCTGTGTGGAATGAAACCACATCACAGCTCATGATGTACAACTGTGGAGACTGCTCTGGGCCATTTGCTTCTTCTCTCGTTCTCTGACCTCTCGAACAATGAAATAAACATCTTAAACAAAACAACTTGGCCAAGATCATACAACTAATAAGGGCCAGAGCCAGGATCGAAATCCAGCCAGTGAGGTTCCAGAGTCTGTGTTCTTGGTCACTAAGCTACATCATCTCTCAAGTGCTGGCTGTTGCATATGGATCCTGAGAGGCATTTAACCATTTAACTCATTTTTTTTTGTCTTGCTTAGTTTTATATTGCAGCAGGACACAAGAATACTACCTTGTCATCAGAATAAATGGCCAGCATGAACGGGCTGACTGTGTCTTCTTTGCCCAGGGCAGTCAGCTGGAAGGCCTGCCCACCATTCCAGGCTCTGTCACAGTCACAGACAACCCGTGCATTTCCCAGGCCCCATTGTTAGGTCTGTTCTCGCATTCTCTGTGGCAATAACAGATAACTAGTTTACCCCCAAACTCTGGAACGTGATTAGTGTTTTCTACGTGATGTGCAGTAGCTTTGCTCCAAAGTCACAGAGGAGAACTGCAGGTAGAAGCTAAATTTAAACTTCCTCTTTGGGAGCAGTCAAAACTGCTAATTACTATTTTAAATTCCCTGCTGGAACTGAGTCAACACACGGCCGTGGTCATTAACCACCACAGGGGCAGGCTCATCCGAAACCCTCCTTGGAAGGGAACGACAGCACCGGGTCTGGGGTCAGGTGTAGGGCTGAGGCAGTGTTCTGCCACTTGCAGCCCCCGAGGTCCAGAGAAGGCCCCGGGAATGGTGTCTGATCCGGGGACAGTGTGTGTCCACATGCAGTGTCTGGACATGAGGCAGCCAGGTGGCAGAAGGGGATGATGGGAGGATCCTAGTCTTTGATGATGCTGTTTTGGAACTGAATTAGCAAATTGGGAGGCTGCCTGACTTCCAGACGTTTTGGTAGCTGAGGGAGTAAGTCCCTTTGTTGCGTAAGGCATTTTTGCACTGGGGTTTCTGCTACCTGAAGTTGAAAGTGTCCTAATGGATGTGCTGGGCAATTATGAGAAGAAAATAATATAGCACCATGTAAAACACTGGGTGTGTTGTCCAGGATAAAGTAGTATTGATGTAGTGTGAGGTGTCCCAAGAGTCCGAATCTGTCAGAGGCTAGGAAAGGACAGTGTGGTAGAGCCAAGGATTTTAACAGCCATGCAAGGAAGGGTGGTATGTGGTGGAGGGCCACTCCTGGCCCTCCCTGAGCCCGGGTCCGACATCACTAATCAAGTGCGGAATCCTTCCTGCGGCCCAGTCAGTATCCTGGGGCAGCAGCCTCCTTTGTCCCATCTGTCAGGGGTCACTGTCCTTCCTTGTCCAATGTTTTATATATTTTGTCCATTAAAAATTTTATTATTATTAAATTGTTGTATCAGAAATATTGTCTTATATAACAGATTGCATATTATATAACTACTATATAATTTATACATGTTATATACATACATATACGTTATATATAGAAATACATCATTGTATAATGTATTATGGAATCACATTATACTACTATAGTGTGATAATTAATGTCATATATAGTATAATAATGTAATTGTTATAATAAATTAACAATAATTACAGTCTTGGTGGTTTATATTTTAAAACAGATTTCTCACTGTGAAAGGAATAACTGAGACTTTCATTAAAGAAATATCTCATTAAAGAAATATATATTATGTACAGAAATAAGAAATTCTACAATGTAGTATGTAATTAGAGGACACAGTGGTCAATTGCAAAGCGGCTAAATTCTTCGTTCCTTCCTTTCTTGCCTCTGCATCCTGTGTAGTGAGGTTCTGCAGCTTCTTTATCTAAGAGGTGGGGTCCATTCCCTCACTCCGTGAATCTGGGCCGGCCTGCTGACATGGTTTGGCTAATAGAATGTGCTAGAAGGGATGTGTGTCAGTTCTGAGCCGACGTCTCAGGAGGCAGTGCCTGCTTCCGCTCTCTACTTGTCGGGACCTTTACGGGTGTCTGCAGGCTTGGGCTGGCCTGCTGGGGGGTGAGACAAGCCGTCCTGCATCCGTCCACCTCCAGCTCAGCGGGCAGCTGACCAGGTCACTGTCCGGGTAAGCTCGAGTCAGGAGTAAGCTCGATGCACGAGTAAGCTCGGGTCAGGACCGAGTGAGCTGCCCAGCTGGGCTCAGGCGAAACGGTCTCGACTTGCAGAAACAGGAATGAAATAGGTGGCTGCTGTTTGAAGTTATTAATGTTTGAGGTGGTTTGTGACATAGCAATAGAGACTGGCTGATAAAAAAAACCAAAAAACATTTTGCAGAAAGCTCATTGCTTTTTGTTAATGGTCAAATGAACCGCTTCTCAATATGTCCTTTTGCCAACTCTGCATGCAAGATTGGAAGGATATATATTGACCAAGAAGTCAGAACATGGGTTCTGTCAGCCTTTTGAGGTTTTGAAAGAGCCCAGAAATTTCTAGAAAGGTCATGGCAGACAGATATGCAGGAATTTGTTTTGTGGATTCAGTGATCCCTCTCTTCTTGGTCTCAGCATATTTGGTTATAATGAGGATGTAACAAAACAGGCATTCTCACGCTGATGGGAACGTGAGCAGACACAATAGTTTCTATTCATTAGATAAATACGTATTGAAATATACCCTGCAGTCGGGCACTCTCATAGGGGATGAGCGTGTAGGGTGAACACCTATGAGTTCTGTCCTCATGCAGCCCACAACTTATAAGAAGCAACAGACAAAAACTTAATTGCGAAACCAGCTCATACATAAAAGTGAAATATTGGAAAGGAATTTGGCAATATGTATCACAGGCTTTAAATTACTTGTACTTTTTGGTACAATGATTCCGCTTCTGAAAATATATCCAAAAGGAAGGATCCGATATATATATATATATATATATATATATATATATATATATATATATATATATATATAGTGTGTATATATATATATAGTGTGTGTATATATATATATATATATATATATATATAGAGAGAGAGAGAGAGAGAGAGAGAGACCTTATTCACAAAATGTTCTCTCTCTATAAATAAAGGTGAACTACATTACTTACCAACAGCAAATCATTATGATAGATCCATCGTTTAGGCTTCTTTCGCTGTCCATCCTGGCCCTGCCACTTATTCACCATGTGGCCCTGGGATAAGCCACTTCACTTGTGTCAGGCTCACTGTCTTCTGTAATGGGGGCATTGGTATCCACCTGACAGGTATGGGGGAAAGGAATGCAGGTTGTATTTTTCAAAGATGGCAACTCCACTACCTGTGCCATCCCATCCCGCATGCTTTCCCTACGAGGTGAATTTGACATTCCTCCATTGAAAGGTGGGGTCTACGTGTTTCCTTTCCTTGAACTTCAGCAGACTTTTGGGGATACCTTGACCAATAGAGCATGACAGAAATGACTTCTCACGGTGTCTGAGGCCGGGTCATAAAAGGCAGCACGGCTTCTGCCTGGTACTCTCTGGGGTATGCACATTGGAGCCCCAAGGGGGGTGTGCCAGGAACCCCAACACTTCTGTTCCCTCCGTTCAAGTCTTCACAGCCCAGGGGACAACAGCAAAGGAGCTTCCGGATGATTTCAGCCCCGGCCTTCAAGTTGTGCAGCGTGGGGCAGACATGAGTGTTTCTTCTGATCCCAGCTCTGAACTACAAATTCCAAAGTGCATTCATGTGCTCGTTTGTGGCCACCACGTTTTGGGGTGGCAGGTTCTGCAGCCGTGGTACCTGGCACAGGGCGGGGAGTGTTCAGTGATACAAACCAGGGGAAGTGCTTAGCTTTGTGCTTGGGAAGCCAGGCTTACCTGAGGTCACAGCGGTTATTCAGGGTGGAAACCCCTCGTCTCGTTTGTAGAAATCAGCAGAGACTGTTTCGAGTTACTCAACGCCTCTGGAGGTAGCTCTTAACCTTAGCTCTTAGATCTTAAGTTCAAGAGCTACAAGCCCACAGGAATGTAAAACTCGGTTCAAAACGCACCATAAACTGACTCATTTTCATGAGACGATTAAGAAAAAGTTGAGCATATGCTTAATTTTCTTAGGGCTTCCAAAAACAATAGGGAACTCTTTCAAATGAAGCCATGTGAGTGCAGAGCTGTCTGGAATCGAAACCCTTCCCTAACTTGGCTTAAGGAAAATTCTTTTGTTTGATTGAACTAGAGGCAAAGAAAATTGCTGGGCTGGAGAAACGACCTCTTAGCCCGTCCCACAGTTGGAAAAGCAGTATCAGGCCGAGATTATTGAATAAACAAGGGCAGTTTCCCACCTCGGTAACATGCCCATCTTCCCTCCTACGTCTTGATTGTATAAAATGTCCACGTGACTTTAGATTTGCTGATGCCTAAGAGGTGCAGAGGGACAAGGAATATGGTAAGCGCAGAGCTGGATGTTGGTTGTATTCAGATTGTGAAGGAATCGCCAGAACAGGAAGAATTTTGAGGGGTCCTAGGGTTGAAACCTTTTGTTCTGTAGGTGAGAAATAGGCCCAGTGAATGAATGTGATTGATGGGGCTGGTGATAGAGCTGGATTGGGAGCTGAGGGCACACAAAAAATCTCAGGAGGTGTGAAGAGTTTGTGCTGGGCCACAGGTCCGACATGCCTGGTGTAAAGAGATGGTGGGAGGAGTTTGGGGCTTGCTCTGGGTCTCACGGGACGTGTGTGGAGGGTATTGTGCAGGGGGCATGTGAGACAGAGGGCACTTTTAGGGCAGGGGTGATGTCTTCCTACATTTCCCCACACCCGAGGTGAGTGCCAAAAGCAAGACCCAGCCCTGAGATGTAAGTCAGGAGAAGCCGAAGAAGGGGGAGGACAAGGGGACAAGTCAGCTGCATCTTGGTCCTTATTCCTGTTTTTCAGTCCCTGCTCTCATTTCCCCCTCATTTCACTCCCATGACGAAGTAGTAAGGAAAGAGTCGCCTCTTTTTTGGGATAAGAGAGGATGACGTGCTTGCCCAAGGTCACTGGCCGGAGTCCTCATCAGGGACACTGTCTCCGTCCTCTGTGACTCTGGATGCTGCATTCCTGGCCGTGGCGGGGAGCGCATCTTCTTAGCGGTCCCACCAGGGAAGTCACGACAGTCCACTGCCGAGGACGCCGAAATGGGCACTCTCAGGGTCCCCGGCGGGGCGTCCCCGACAGCGAAGTTCTGCGCTTTCACGGAGCAGCCGAGCAAGCGTTCCCCGGGCGCAGTGCAGTGCGTGTAACATGCTTGTGCTGAGCCCCGCTGCGGATGCCTATCGCTCTCGAGGCTGCAGGCCCAGCTCTGGGGCTGCGACCGGGGCCTGCCAGACACGTAGTCTAGCTTTCTTTGTTTCGCTATAGCACAATCTGGTTTTGATTGTGAGCGTCTGTGGAAACGTCATTTCAGTCCGTTGGGGCGCGTTGGCCTGGTGTGTCTAAGCTCCGGGAGGATGTGTGTGGAAGGGGACGTCAGCATAGCCTGTGACATCCCTCTCAGGGCTCCCGCAGTTAGTCCATTGCCCTCTCGTCCCTGCCTGCAAGTCTCTCGGCCTTCTGGCTCTCTGCAAAGGAAGAACATTCGACAGCATCTGACAACAGAGTGCCCTGTAAAGCAGATGCTGTTGTCAGGACACAGCAAGGCTCGGAGGGCTCTGTGCACTGCCTCTCGGGCACCCAGAGGTGCCTCGCAGACCTTGATTCTGCTCCCATATCCCAGGACCCACCCGCTCTTGGGTTTTCTAAACCTCTGGGCTTTGGGGGTTAACTACCTCACACCCTCCTGGGACTTGGCTCAGTCGCTTTGTCATGTAATACCTGGCTGGAAAGCAAATCAGCTGCTCATGGCAGGTTCTGCTTGATGAGAAAATACTGAGTGCGTGCGAGCTCTGGAAGCCAGTTACGGTTTACTAGAGAGCTGTTTTCATGCTGTGCTGCTTTTCCATGCCTGCCTTAGCTGCCCGAAGGAAGCGCCAGCAGTCTGCAAGACTGCCACCTTGTGCTGAGTTGGAACGATGAGCGCTTCTGTAGGGAAAGTGGGTTATTATTTAGAAGCGGAAGAGGGCGTCTCTCTCCACTGTGCGTGCAGAGCAAAGGCAGGCAGAGGGCCCAGCAAGAAGGTGGCCTCTTGCAAGCCAGGAAGGGAGGCCTCACCAGAGACTGACCAGGCTGGCACTCTGAACTTGGACTTCCCAGCCTCCAGAACCATGCGAAATAAACTTCTGTTGTTAAGTCACCCACTCTTGATTAGGGAAGCCCTAGAAAACAAATACAGGAGTGCATTCTGATTTTATCTTATCCTATGACTCACAGATATTCAGTGAATTTAAATAACGTATGCTGTTGAAGTTAATACAAAATTATTGAATTTTTATCTATCATATTTATTTAAAAATTAATAACATTTAATATAATTTCAGTAAACTCACAGATAGCTGTTGGGAGTGGCTGTCTTCTGGAAATTGGATCAGGAGTCTGAGTGGCATGGGTCAATCTGGTGACAACAAATGCAGATAGAGACATTGCCTAGAACGGCTCCTGTGAGAAAGCTCTGGAAAAGCATAGAGAGGGCTCTGGGATTCCACAGGCCATCAAGGGGGGATTGGAGTAAATTTTGCATAAATCTCTGAGCCTCCACCTATTGTCTGGCTTAGTAATAGCACTGTAAGTTACAGATCCCCTCCAACTTACGCACTGGGTAGGCCCGCTCCAAAAATTTCAGTCAAGATTCTTGTGTTCAGGTGAGCAAAGTCATAGAAGCATCTTCCAGAATGTTGTTCGCAAGCAGTGTTTTTCCCTCTGGGCATAATGCAGTTTATATATAGCACTGCAGGAAAAAAGAAAGTGCAGGGAAGCCAGGATGGCTCAGAGGGTTGAGCGCTTGCCTTGCAGTCCCAGGATCCAAAGATCGAATCCCAGCCCCAGCCCGTGCAGACCCATATGCTGAACTGGGGTGTGCCATTTGGTTCTTACTGGGGTGAGCTTCCTATGTGGGAAGCCCCCAGCTAGTTCCTGCCCTGCATAGCCCTGTGCCCACCTGCGCAATGAAAACTACGCAGAAAACTAATGACGTGCAACTATGGAGACTGCTCTGGGCCTTCCCCCTTCTCTCTGCCTCTCTCTGTCAAAAACAATAAAAAAAAATCATCTTCTCTTAAAAAAAGAAATAGTGCAAGGCATTTGTATTACTACCCTCTAGTGGAATGAGGACTGACAAGAATGAAGGCAGTCCCAGCTTGAGCCAGAGCAGTGTCCACTGTGGGGAATTATAACACACTGGGTGGCCAGGCTGACGAGCTGGGGTGAGGGAGGTGTTCCATGAGGGGCTGAGGAGCCGCCTGGCGGGCAGCACATTCTAATGGGAGCTGAAACAATGGGGGAGGGGACTAGCGAGACTCCTGAACTTGTAACAAAGCTCTAGACCAAGTTTGTCCAACCCGCAACCCAGGACGGTTGTGAAGGGGCCCCAACACAAATGCGTAAACTTTCTTAAAACATGATGAGATTTTTTAGCTTATCGGCTATTGTTAGTGTGAGCGAATTTTAGGTGTGGCCCAAGACAATTCTTCTTCCAATGTGGCCCAGGGAAGCCAAAAGGGTGACACCCCTACTCTAGACAATGGTGGGGTGCCTGACTTGGAATCCAATATGGCACTGATGCCTAAGCCTCAGCCTCTGGCTTGCCATCACTGCCTTCCCTCAGAGGATGCTTGAGGGTGGGAGGGTTCAAGGGAGAAATACAGGCTGTAAGTTAAAAATTGGGAGAATTATTTCCACTAAAACAGAGGGACTTCATCAGCTTTCTTTTACGTCCAGGATCCTTCCTCCCCTCTCCCCCAATATTTGATTAGAAATCGGGAACGCCTATCACTGCCTTGGGGTGAGACGCTCATTGTCTTGGGGTGAGCTTCTGCCGCCTGCCAGTTTTGATTGGATCTGGCACTGCCTCCAGTTCTACTTTTGGCCCAGATTCATCACCTGCCTCCTATGCCCAGCATGACTGATTTCTGCCCGAACTGTTACGATTATTAGCTGGTGAAAGTGTCCTGAGAGGCCCATCAGCACTTTCCGCATGCCCATCTCTCAGATACATTTTTAACTCTGTCTGATGAATCTGTCTTGTTCCTAAATGTAGCAAGTAAGCTCCCGGCCAAAGGAAAAGTCTTCGGAGAGGAGAGCGGTCTATTTATAATTCCAAGTCTACTTATAGGAACCCACCTGCTATGATTCTTGCCTTTGAATTAGAAAGAGCTCAGCACTCAGCCCCCTTGGCTGGAGGGGTGGAGAGGATGGAGCACACAGTAGGACGTACAAGGTCTGAGAGGCTTTTGGCCAGGAACTGCCTCACCTGGGTCTCAATTTTTATCCACATCTTCAAAGGGCCCTCCCAGCTCAAACATTTGATAAATGAGCGGCCGGGCTCCTTGCCTCGCCCTGGCTCTCTGCTGTGACTGACATCATGAAGCCTGTAGTTTCTCAGACATTGATTGCTCTTCCTACTTCTCTGCCCATCCTTACGCTAATCCCGCAAATGGGGATGGAACGGATCCTCCGAAGATTGTGCTCTGGCCACCCAAGGTCGGATGAACAGACTTGTCTGTGACTGCTTGCTGTGTGACTACGGGCACATTTCAGTTGAATTCACGCCTATCAACATTCATCAAGTGCCCCATATGTGCCGGATACAGGCCTATAGGATGAGGATGTGGAGAGTGTTCAGTAGGCAAGATAGGCGTGCCATGGTGCCCTTGCGTCACTTAGTGATTGGTGGCCTCAGGGCCTTAATGGGCCAGTGAGAAGGTCCATCTGATCAGATATGTTGCTGGCAGGGCTCTGAACCAGTGCCTGCTAACGAGCCTTTAGCTCTGTGATTGGATGATGAAAGTGCAGTGTGATAAATGCTCTTGTAGTGGGAAGTTCAAGTGGGATGGAAGCACCGAGCCGATCCCTCACTCAAGTTTTGTGAGGAGCCGTGATGGCAAGTTTTGGGAGAGAAGGAGCCTCTGACTTGAGACTTCAAAGGTGAAGGGAGGGTTGGCCAAAGGAAGTCATAACAAGGGAGGGGTCCATGTGACCTTGAGAAAGGTTGCCAGTCTCTTTGCGCTTCAGTTCTTCATCTGTGAAATGGGCACGATGAAATTTATTAGACTTGGAAAGAACTACAAAAAATGCCTGGCCTAGAGTAAGTACTCAAAAGTTTTGGCTCTAATCCTTATATTTCACTGATTCTAAGATGTACATTTTTCTTTGTCTGTTGTATGACATCTCTCAATTTTGCAAGTGACTTATGGTGGATGGTACTTTACAGTCTCTGCTACCCAGGTGGCAGGAGTGACAGGGTTATCTTTGCACATGTGAATGTGGACATAACTGTCCCTCTGGTTTAGATTTCAATTGCACGGCACACATTGTTGATAGAATGGGTTGAATTTAGTTGCCACTTAAAATATATCTGAACTAAAACAGGACGATTAGAAGTTGGATCACAAAGTTATTATATCTGCACACAGGCATGGAAGTAGCGCAATAGGAAGTAGATTTGAAATTAGTGAAGCAAATAGTTGTTGGCAGGATAACAACAATTCTATATTTATTTGCAAAGCAAAACCCAAGTACCCTACAGGCTCTAAGAAGGGAGGCACCTACATGAGTTGATGCTGATATATTTTGTAACCACGACATGTGCAAAAGGGTTGCCTGTCAAATGCTGAGCATTGCAATGGAAGGTGGAGACATTGCCAGATTCCTCAACACAGAGAAAAAAATTTCTCAGCAACATGATGCTGGTGTGACCAATTCATACATCCCACAGGATTCTGTGTCATGGTTTAATTGGCAGATATATTTTTTCTTAGAGGTAAACAAGTAAAGATACAACTTTTAATTGATGACAGGTTGTAGTAGGTGAAATACAGTGTTGCTGGCATTATTATAATGAAGATTACTCTCTAGCTCTCAGTTCTGCCTCTGTGACATGAAGGGATTGGATTAGATTCTCTGAGGCTTCTTTTCCCATTAAGAATCCTGGTTGTGAACTTCTGGTGCTGCTTACATTTGGTTGCAACTGTTCCTGTCTCGCTTAGTATCTGCACGGCTCATGGATCCGGCAAGACTGGCTGACTCCCTGCATGGATATGATTGTCAGACACCTGTGACTACTAACCAAGTTGAGGAGCTGGCTTTTCTATGGGAGGCCACCTCCAGGGGACAAGGTCTTTGCAAATGGAGTGACATGCATTGATCCATAGCTCCTTGAAAATCTCTAGAGAGGTTTGGTCCCTCAGTGAAAGATTCAGGACAAGTGCAAGGCTGGTTGAAAGGGCCATTAGCAGATTAACAGCCTCCAGTTAAAGCTGGGACTGGGGAATGCATAGCTTTCTTTAGAGAGGGGCCCAAAGAGGTTATAATAATCCCATTGACCCCAGGATGTGGAGTGACCTAAGGTCCATTGGACAGGCAGTCTCTTAATACCCCAGGAGTCATGATGTGGATTCTAGTTAGCATGGATTCGACCACATTCTGCTGGGTGATCTTGCTACAACCTCCCAAGCCCTGTTTGTCATTCAGAGGATGTGCTAGTTAGTAAAGGGTAGGTAGGTCCTATTGGGATTAGAAATAAAATGAGATGATGGTGATTTAACATCATAAACATTTTCTTACTGATGCCATAGTTCAACGGGTGGATCCGATCCATGTCATCCCTGTTGGGTCTACTCCAGCAACATGGTGCCTTGCCCACTGCCTTCTCTCTTCCCAGTTAACTCCATTCTGAACTCATATCCTGAGTGAGCAAATACTTTAGGGAACCCTGGATCATATCCAGAATCCTAGCTGCAAGGGAGTCTGGGAAGTGTGGTTTTTGGATTTCCAGTCTCTGCAGGACCAGAAGAGACCTTAGAAAAAGGCTAGAGCAGATGCGGAGCTAGCTAGGTTTCCCCTGTCTGCCCCACATAGCTGACCTGATGATGCTTCCCTCCTGGACCCCTGCTTTGTGGTTTCGATTGGGCCATGTCCTCCCTTGAAGCTGGCCCTGCCTGCCACCAGCCTCGTCTGCATGTTTAGCTATGTTAGCAACCCGTTTAACACTCTTAGAACCCTCTGATTTGTTCATGCAGCTCTTCTCACAATGGCAGCTATACAATTATTTAAAAAATACCGATTTACTGCCTCTTTGTTAGACCACAGGTCTGTGGGGGCAGGAGCCATGTCCCTGACTTATTCACCGTTGTCCTTAGCACCTAGTACAAGCTTGACCAACCCGTGGCATGGGCAGCTTTGAATGTAGCCCAGCACAAATCCGCTAACTTTCTTAAAACATAATGAAACTTTCTCTTATTTTGCGATTTTTTTTTTTTTTAGCTCAACAGCTAATGTTAGTGTAAGTGTATTTTATGTGTGTCCCAAGACAATTCTTCTTCCAGTGTGGCCCAGGGAAGCCAAAAGGTTGGATACCCAATGGCACTGCTATATAGCTACTCAATGCATATTATTTGAATACATGCATAGAAAAAATATTAGTACTAGAAATTGTTTCCTTTATCTGTATGTAGATGTTTCATCAGTGTATAAGGAATAAAACAACCTACACTCAACGTTACCTTTGAAAATACAGACAGTAAGAGAAGGACCTGGTTCAAAGTGACTCAATTATTCCACCGAGGGAAGGTGGTATTTCTGGCTCCTGCTGTTAACGAAGGGCAGCTATTTCCATGCTTGGGCTGGAACAGATGCTCCTGAGCCAGCCAGAAGGCACGGGCCATGCTGAGGAGAAAAGGCAGCACGATAATTTCCCATCAGGTTGGTCGGAAGCATCTAACAACAGTGTTTATGATAACCAGAAGCTATCAGGAAAGAAGAAAAGCTCTTGCCTGTGAGATCTTATGGAAGGATCATTTCAGAATAATTGGACTTAAAGGGGAAAAATAACACATCCTTTGAAATTGGGAGGTTTCTTCTACGAGACTCCCTGTAAAGCCTGCTCAAGTTTTAATGAGCTCCTCTCTGAATAGCTACAAACCTTCTTAAATATTAGAGTGGGCACCACTGTTATGTAAGACTAGCGAACATTATGTCAGTTGATTCCTGTTTCAGAAGGTGTTTTAGCTATCGTCTCTCCCCTCATCCTCCGAATAAGTCTGTGTGGCAAGTCGTACTACCCTCGTTTTATAGAGAAAAACCCTGAGGCCTGGAGAGGTTGGTCACCTGCCCAAGGTCACAGAGCTAAAGCCAGGAACTGTAAGTCCTTAACCTCTGCATAGTGGGCCCAGTGGGCCTGAGTTCAAGACACGGGGACCCCCCAGACTCTAATTTCAGCTTTGCCACTCACTTGCTGGGTTTATATGGAACAATCATGGAACCTCTTTTGGTGTCATTTTTAACAACAGGCAGGGAGCCGTTCCCTTAACCGGCCCTGACACTGGCATTTGCCCCGAAGGTGGGGCTGGCCACTGTGCTGGACAAGGCTCTGTCCCCAGCCCCTGACTGAGCTTGCAAGCCTTGGCTGACTTTCTGGAGTTCTGGTTTTTCTCTAGTCCCTCCCTCTTGGGATGTTGTCTGTCTTCCTTTCCCGTGAATGTCAAAGTACCCGACATGCACCCAGAATGGAGATGCAAGGTGTGTCAGGGCCAGGAGGTGGAGCTGGGCTGACATGGGGAGTCCCCCCCAATGGAGCAGACTTTGTACTTTGACTTAAGGGACTGTGAAGAGGTCCCTTGTCTGTAGACATATGCTGAAGGTGAACATATGCCACCACGGTAGGTTCTTCCTTTGGTCTCTGTCCTTCCTTCAATTCTACACAACACGTGTCTGTGAGCACCGGCTTGGGGACGTGGGACAGGCTCCGTGAGGGGACCGGTCTTCAGGCCTGAGGTCTGGTTTTGATTCCAGGCCCTGCTAGGTATCAGCAGCGTGACCTTGGACCACTTCCTGAACTTTCCTTGGTCTCCTATCCTCCATCTAGAACCTGTCAGTAAGAATCTATGTCCTGTAGACCCCACAGGGTGACCGTGAGATTTCACAAGAACCCAGTGACAGGGTAGGACGGGGTGGAGTCAATGGGGATAGTAAATAGTAAGAGTTCTCAATGCATCATACCTTGTTAAATCATTTTGATTTTTTTCTTGTTTTATATTTTTATTTTATTGAGATACAATTGACATCTAACATTGGATGAGTTTAAGGTATGCGGTATGCTGATTTCACACACTTATATATTGTAGCATTATTACCACCCTAGCATTGGCTAACATCTCTATCACACAGCACTTAATTATCATTTCTTTTTTTGTGGTGAGACCATTTAAGATCTCACCTCTTAGCAACTTTTAAGTACACTCGTATAGTAGGGTATTGTTGACTATAATCACTCTGTGTGCGTTAGATACTCAGAACTTACTCAACTTCTAACTGCAGTTCGAAACCCTTGCCCACCAGCTCCCCATTTCCCTACCCTTCTGCCTTTTTTTACATGCCACCCACAGGGATGTCATGTAGTATGTGTCTTTCTCTGTCTGACTCACCTTACTGAGCACACTGTCCTCCAGATCCATCCATGCTGTCGCAAATGTCAGGATTCCCTTCTTTCTTGTGGCTGAACAATATTCCTGTGTGTGTGTGTGTATGCTCACTTAGGTTTTCCTATCTTGGCTATTGTGTGAATACTGCAATAAACATGGGAGTCAGATATCTTTTCAATATCCTGTTCTAATTTCCTTTGGATACATACCCAGAACTGCTGGATCACATCATAGTGCTGTTTTTATTAATACTTCTTTTGAAGAACCTCCATAGTATTTTTCATTATCGCTGCACCAATTTACATTCTCTCCAGTAGTGTATGAGGGTTTCTTTTTTTCCATGACCTTGTCAACACCTGTCATTTCCTGTCTTTTTTGAGGATGGCCATTCTAACAGGTGTGAGGTGACAGCACAATATGGCTTTGATTTGCATTTACTTGATGATTCGTGATGTTGAGCATCTTTTCATGTGAATTGTTTGGATTTTTGAACCGAGAGCATTGAACACCTTAAAGCTCTCGCTCCTAATTATTGCTACGGTTAGGCAGGGACGACAGAGGACGTCACATCAGCATAGCCGCTGAAGCTTGTGGCTTTGAACCTCCTCCTGCATTATTGCTCTGTGAAGCCCAGTTCAAAGCACCTGCCAGCACCTGGCAAACCGTCGGTGCTCAGGGATACCTGATGAACTCATTCAAAAGGACGCTGTCAGACACCTTCATTTTGCAGATGGCAGGGAGGTTGGCCCAGAACTTACCGTGTTCACTCATCTTAGGGCCTCACTGTTTCCTTCTTTTTCTGAACTTCTCTCAGGGCCGGATAACTCTATCAGAACTTGGGTGAGGCCCTTTGACTTTTAATCACATGTGCACAGGGGGAGAGGAGGGGGCAGAAACGGCAGAAGGTTAGTCATTGTCTGTCCAGGCTCAGCGCGGCACCTTGACTGGCTGGGGAACTTGACTCTGAGTCCGTCTCGGTGGAATCAGGGCCGGCCCCACGCCATCCAAATGGCCAAGAACCTGGGGGATAGACCAACATGCCCAATAAGTCATTTCCTCTGTGACGTTTACATGGTTGAGCACTGGAGCAGTGAGTGATCACAGAACACGTCCTCCTGGGAGAAAAATGTCACCTGCAGGGACCAAACCACGGACCGGAAGGCTGTTTGGGGAACGCAAAATTGAACACAGAGATGCTCACCAGAGCAGCGAACTGGTGTGGGCTGGTGCGCGAATGAGAAAAGCTGTGAACGAGCCAGCAAGCTGGGGCCTCAGAGCAGGAGGCCATCCGGAGGTTCAAACTCAGCGTCGGAACATGGGCCGTCAGGTAAGATGACACCCGGAGAAGGTTGGATTTTTTTGTAAATACCAAGCAACCGCCATGCGGTTTTCCCGCCACGTGGCTTTTAATAGCATTGGGCTGTGCTGGGGACGCCGGCTCAGGGCCCAGGGTGACCCTGGGTACTAACTTGGCAATGAATTGGTGAGACGTTTCAGTTCTTTAAAAAGGCGTGTCAAGTGCTCGACCCATCGTAAGCTTTCACCACCATTATGTAATGTGTTGTTACTGTTTTCAGGTTAGCTACAATTCCGCATGTTGGATGTTTTTGGTTTTATTCTGTCTTCACACCAAGATGTCCCAGTCCCGTGAGAACCGTCATCAGCCAGGTGAGTGAGACACAGCTTGAGGAAACAGCTGGGAGGGGGTGGGATGGAGGTGGGGGCGGAAGACACAATCTGTGTCCTTCCTAAAAAAGGCTCTCATGGGAGAAAAGAACGAATCACTGCCCTCTTCTGCATCGGGCCTTAATTATTCCAGGTACCGGACACAGGGACTGGAATGCTAAGTGCTCATTTAGAGTGTTTGGATTGCAGGGAGGGGGTGTTCACTTTATGAGTCACTATTCAAGGAGTTGAGAAGAACAAAAGTTTTGGTGTGAAGGGAAATTGCTCATCTAGAAGGGTTATGAGACTCTTCTTTTGAATGACCTTGCCCTGTTTTTAGAAACAGTTGGGCCCTTGTGGGTTTGATAGGTGTTTGGTGTGCTCTATTATGAGGAATGAGGGTAGTGATGAGGATGAACTTGACACACAGACGCCTGAAGTAGCCTTCTAATGGTCGCCTGCTCCCATTTACTCCCCTCCAATCCATTCTCCATATGGTGGCCTGAGCGGTCCTTTTAAAAGCAGTTGTTGATAGTTCTCTCATCAAAGGGGAAGTTCCATTACGTCGGGTGAGATCCTGTTCTTCCCCTAGGACTTCAGGGAGCCACCTGCATGTGTCTTCAGACGCGTCTCTTGTCTTCTCTTTGCTTTCGAGGCTGCAGCCGTGCTCAGCTGCTTTCGGCTCGTGTCTGCACCTGCAGCCCCGTCAGGCTCGGGTCATTGTTGTCGTTGTTGCCAGAACGTTTTGGACTATTGTTCTTTAATTCATCCCGTAGGATCAGGGGATATTAGGGTTGGACGGGAGCATCACGTGGCCAGGACTCCTAGTTTTACAGTTGAGGAAACTGAGGCCCAACCAGGTGAGCTGATGGTCCAGTTCCTGTGGGCAAGTGAGCCAAGGACGTGGGACTCACAGTGGGACTCCAGGGCCACCTTGGCACGAACTTTCTGTAGCCTCAGCCACTAGCTCCTCTTCCCACGGCCCCAGAAGAGGAGACACAGGCTGGCAGAGAGGAGGGGGAAGGGAGAGGTGACAGTGGGACTCCCACCCAGCATGTGCTGTCCTGTTTTTTCATACTTGTCCACTGCTTCACAGTTGATGCACCAAAGCTTCATTTCTGGAGCATAAGCCATGCGGCCATCTCAGTGACAGTCTAGTGGCACGTCCTGATTAAGGTCCCTTGACGAGAATCAAGACAGCATTATTTGTGACTGGCCATAGCTAATACTGAGTAGGAACGAGCTGTCAATCAAATGTACCCGATCTCCTTTGTGACCGTCATGAAAGGTGAGCAGGAAACCGTCATAAAAGGTGAGCAGGAAACCAAGGCCCAAGGTCACCCCGATGTCAAACACTAGAACTGGGGTGTGAGTTCCGCTCTGTAATCGTGGGGCCTTTATAGGGCTTCAGCATCGCTCCTTGTGCCCCCACAAGGAGTACAGGGCCCCCCAACTCCCTGTGCAACCACACTCATCCCTTACCCAGCTATAAACATAAACGTCGCCCCCAAAATGCAGGGTACGCTTGCAGACACGTTACCCGCTCTGCCCTCTCTCGCTTTCTTTCCTGTTTTTGATGATGAAACAACATGCACTTTTAAAACCAACTAAATGCGAGGTGCAAGAATTGACTCACGGCTAGATTTTGAAAGAGCAAAAACAAAACAAGAGAGAAAAGCATCGTTTTGAGACAATTGGGGAAATTTAATATGGGTTGTATATTAGGTAATGCTGTTACATTATATCTGTGTTAAATTACTCGAGCATGTTTATTGTCTGGTGATCCGGCCCCAGGTCGTAGGAGTTAAAAGAGCCCAGGGTTCAAGCACCATGATAGCAGATCTGACCAAGTGTCATTAATTGGTGAATCTAGCCGAAGGGTGCACAGGCATTCATTGCACTATTCTTTCACGTTTTCTGTACAATTGAATGTTTTCATACTGAAAAGACCTCCAGTTTTCAGGATGGTCACAACTGTAACAATATTCGGTCACAGATTTCAGAAACGCTGTGAAGAAAAATGAAGCATATGAACATATCGTCCTGCCACCAAAAGCACGGTTTTCAGAATGTTAAGCTGCTCTTCACAGGTAGAAATCGATAGGACCCCGTGACCCTGTAATACTCACATTGGGTCTGTGGATTCGAATGGAAGTTTCCCAGAACTCCACCTGCCTTTCCAAAGTGCGCGGCCTTGTATATTCCCACTCAGTGTCTTCAGAAACTTGGTTTGCAAATGCACTAGGCCCAGGTGGTTTAAGACATGTGACACGTGACAAATGCACTAGGCCCAGGTAGTTTAAGACACGTGACACATGACAAATGCACTAGGCCCAGGTGGTTTAAGACACGTGACACATGACAAATGCACTAGCCCAGGTGGTTTAAGACATATGACGTAGAGTAAACTGCAGCGAGCTGATAAGGGTCCTGTGCCCAGTGCATGCCACCATGTCCCCATTCCCCGTTCTGTTCTCCAAGACCCTCCTGGGCTGTCTAGGCTAATCAAGGACAGGACCCAGTCTGCCTTACAGAACCTTGGGAGACCACCCTGACTTCGTCCCCAGGAGGCTTGGCTACATGCCTACACATGGATCGAATCCCCCTTTCAGATGACAATCTCTTCCCTCCCCACCCCTTTCCTCAGCAGGGTCACCCAAACCACCCACACCTACCTCATCACAGGTGGATGGGACGTTGGCGGGAAAGACCAGAGACCCAGGGAAGCAGACATCCACCAGATGTCTGATGAACTTGAAAGCCGGACCAGACTGTTCCTCATTCTTCAGGGTGAAGGCCTGGCTCAGGGTGGGGGAGGGTAGGAGCAGTTCCACGGGCTGACCATGGAGCCCACTTAAGTGCACGCCCCAGAGACAGGTGGGAGGCAGCCAGGCTGGGCCAGCGCCGTGAAGAGCCGGCGAGAAGGGGACCTTTAGAGAGTTGGGAGGCCTGAGGCTGCCTCAGCAGGGAGAGGGCACTGGAGGGAAGAGACTCAACTAGCTGTTCACCAGCTCCAGGCTCAATGTCACCCCTGCCAGGTGTTCAGTAAATGGTGGTGGAATGAAGAAACCACACAGGTCGTGTTAGCCCTGCTTTGCAAATGATCAGAGACACTCAGTGTTTTGCTGAAGGTCACACAGCCGGAAAGTAGTAGGCTCCGGGCTCAGGATGCCAGCCTGGGCCTCTTGCCCAGCGCCGCTCTCTTAAAATTTGTCGTCTGGTCCCCAACTCGGAGCCAACTACCCATCCTCCCAATGACTCGTGGGAAGGCAAGAGGGTGCTGTGCAAGAGGTGTTCTCAGTTCAAGTTAGTTTTCCACTTGCAAGCTGTGTGGTCTGGGTAAAATATTTTACCTCTTGCAACCTCGCCATTTCCTGTCACATGAGCACGAGTCAGGCTTTCTGCAACTGCACCTGGCACGGCCAGCTTGAGCATCAACTCCTCGCGGGCGGGGGCTTTGCTCTGTTTTGCCCAGGGCTCTATGTCCAGCCCAGTGCCCGGAACAGCCCCTGGGCCCCGCTGAAGTCAATCTTGGTAGGAAGCTGTGTCCCACGCTTCACGATGTTGTTTCCAAATTTGACCACAAGATGGCAGCAAAGGAAAGTGGGTCCCACGTCAAGGCCTTTGGGGTTTGCTGGGCTTCCACAGACTTCCAGATTGCTGGTGTCCCTGCATTGGGAGGGCTCCTGCTGCTCTCTGGGGGCTCAGCCGAAACTCATCACCAATCCTCCTTAAAGGGGCCTGGTGCTGCTCAGATGTGAGGGGACAGGGTGTCCCACGGGTGCTTTGTGACCGCGATCTAGTGGAGCTGTATAAACTGGCACAAAAACGGGCCTAGGATCTTGTGTCTTAAATGGTCCCCCGGGGCCCCGGGGGTGGGGGAGAACTCAGGTGGCGGGTGAGTTAGATGCTGGGAGGAGGAACGCCCAAGTTTCAGCTCCAATGTTTCCTCCCAGGCGCTCAGCCCTCTCACTGCTCAGGACTTCCTGCGTGTTCCCTAGGACGCGAGGATCACACAGGAATTAGGCGGTTTGTCTGGTTCTTCTCCCAGGGCTCTGCGAGCCCACGGGGGACGGAGCGGCTCCGTCTCATCCGGGGCCCTGTCCCTGGTTTCTTGCAGAGTGCCTGGAACCCCCAGGCCTGGGGGCTGAATGGGGCAGGGAGAGGTGAGGCACACCCACGGTAGAAGCTGGGGTGGGGCCGGCCCGTGTTTCTCTCTCTGTCCAGGGCTGTTTCCCCACCTGTGGGGACCGGGTGGGCACCCAGCACCCACCTTCATGGGAACCTGATCTCTGAACGGGCTTGCTTGCATCTGGGAGTGGGAGCTAAGGGCACGCAGGCCGCGGTGGTTTTCTACACGAGATCACATTGAACTGACACACCAACCTCACAGAGGGGTGCAGAGCCCCTTTGACACTCATGGGAAACTGAGGCTCGGGAAGACTAAGGAACTACGCCGGGCACTACGCTTGGAAGAGGTGGGGGAAGCCTTTGACCCCAGGGCTCCAGGGCCCCTGAGGGCAGGAGATACACGGGGAAACTTGGACTTCTGCTCAGTGCCCTCCCTCGGTCCCAGGCTGTGCTGTTTATTCACACCGTCCTGTCTCGTGGGTGTTCTCATCAGGATTCCCTGTGACTGGTGGTCACACGGAACGTGAGCTAGACTTCGGCTGCCGGCCTCTCTGTCTGTCTGTCTGTCTCCTCTTTCTGTGCTCCCAGAGGTGCCTCTCAGCTCCCCCAGGCCTCACTTCAGCTGTCCCGAGGCCAGGGCTCTGCCTGGGCTCTCCTGCTCCCTGCTCCTACCCCTCCGCCTCCTGCCCTGCAGAGCTGAGCCTTAGGTGAGAAGCTTGGCCTCTTTCCCTGCCCCGGGGTGGGGGGTGGGTTTGACGCTCATGGCGTTTCCTCTGCCGGCTCTGGAGATGCGACGGGCTGGGACCCATGCCCAGTGGCCTCCCTGCCTGGCTGAGAGGGAGGAAATAAATTCAAATGAGCCGAGAGCGAATCTAATGAGCAGGAGGAAGGCTGGACCCCGAGACCTTGGCTGGAGCTAAATGGGGCTGTGGGATCTGTAAACCACAAAGGAAATGCACACCCCGAGCAAAGCAACGAGGAACGACCCCCTGAGATCCCCGGTCCCGGCCAGGGTTTTGTCTGGACGGGTGTTAGCTCGCTGCTGTGAAGGGTGAACTGAGAGAGGATGGAGCCCGAAGTGGGGGCGGCGTTCTCTATACTCTTCTGCTCAGGACACCCCCTTGGGAGCCTTTTTGGGCCCATTTGTCATTCTTACCTTTGGAAGGCTGGAGTGGACAGTGTGGAAAGCGCTTCCCCTCCTCTCAGTCCCCTTCCAACACTCCCTGTCCCCACAAAAGAAGGGTTGCCAAAGAAGTCACAGTTGTGGGCTGTCACCGGGCAGTGACCAGCTGGTTGGCAGCATCACCGAACCACAGTGCAGGAGCCCTGCTCGGCTCCTTCCTTAGACTTCCTGTCATGTGGCAGAATCGAGAAACGGAGTCAGGACCCTCCCCTGCCCTCCTTCCGCCCTGAGATCTCAGTGTCCAGCAGGGAAGGAGGAGGGCAGCCCTTGGGTGTAGTTGTGGGTGGTCATCTGGCACCACTGTGCCTGTCTTCTAAGGTCTCCTGTGTGTCCCAGGAACTGCATCCCAGAACCCCCTTCCGCACAGAGCTCTGGGCTACGCACTTCCAAGGTGCAGGAGGGGTGGAGGGATGGGGGGGTGCAAGCCAGGAAAAATAAACGACCACGAGGTGGCAGTAGCTGAAACCACGTTTGGAAAGGGCTTTGGCCAAGTGTAGAGAGCTCTGGGAAGGTCGTCACAGGATACGGGTCAGGGTATTCTGAAAAGACTGTATTGGAAATGATTTCCAAACAGAAACTGATTGCATTTGAGTCGTGCTGTTTCCTAAAAAAAAAAGGTAAAGACAGCTGGATGGAGTCAACGCCAAGTGCTCTGAACGCTGTCCCAGAGAATGGCGATGTGACCTCCCCGGGCCGGGGTGGGGGCAGGACGGTGGCTGGTCGTGTGTGGCTGGTATGCAATTAATAATTCAGACAGGCACAGGGTGCTATTCTGCAGTCCCCCCCGCCCCCTGGAATCTCATCAGTAAAATATCGGGTTCGGTTGTTTGGAGCTCACAGCTCATCTCAGAGCGAGCAGCCTTCTCACTTGGAAACGCTGGCTGGCACGGGAGTCAGAGAAGCCTGTGGGTCTGGAATGAAGAAGTCAGGGAAGGAAATGAGTTTTCCGACACCCCTCCTCTTGCTGCACCCGAAAGGGCCGCTGGGAAGCTGCTCTGGTATTGGTCACTGCGGCGCTGGGAAACGCGGACCCGTGGGGGGGCTCGCACGCGAAGCCTGGCCGTGAGACGCCCACCTCCCACGCCAGACTCAGGCTTTGGCTTGGTTACCACTCTTTTCATTATTAAACGTACACACTCATTACAGAAAATTTTGCACATATAGACAAGTAAACAAGATTTCAAGACAAAGAAAAACAGCAATGCCCACTTTTTTTTTGATAAAATCTCTGTTTAATAATAACAAGAAGCAGAGGGCCAAGCGATCGGATACAGTGTTGTCTGTTATCCCGGCAGCCTTGTGAGGTGTTGTGGGCCGACAACCTTGTCATCTGTGAACCATATTCCCAAAATGCTTTCAAAGTCAACATTTCTAACTAATTTGGGTGTCAGATACAACCCCAAATGATTCCTGTTGCTAGACTTCAGCTATGCTGCTTAGCATGAATCTTCATGTATTGTTACAGCATTATTAACGGCTTATTGTTTGCCATATTTCTCAAACCAGGAATCTTCAAAATTCCAAATCACAACGGCTTCCTTCATGGCCCCCCGTGGCCGGTGGAGACTGTCAAGTGCCCAGTTTGTTCCACTTGCCCAAATCGAAGAGCTGGGAAGTGGCAGGAAGCAGATTAGAACGCCTCGGGAAATTGCCCCGGTAGCGCTCAGCCCAGAACGTCCAGCCGTTTCCTCACCCCAACACACAGAGAGGTTGGTCACGGTGTTTGTCCCCTGTGGGGAGAGGATGAGGCTGCCTGGTCCCAGGCTGCCCTGCTGGGCCGGAGCTCCATGTTGCTCACCGTGTACCCAGCATGCCCTGGGTTGTCTCATGTGGACACATCCTCATGGGGCTGTCCCAGCCTGGGATTCTTTGCGTCTGAAGACCACCCCCACTGGTCTTGGTAGAGGGACGCAGAGTTTACAGAGCTTTTCACACGGTATCTTCTTCACATTCCGTCGGGACTGCGAGCATAGTTTCCAACATGGCTCCGAGTTCAAGGTCCACCCAAACCTCAGTTCCTTCTCTGTGCTTTGTGCTTCTCTCAAGGAGATAGTTTCCTTCCTACCATGGGGGTGCGTGGGTGGGGGAGTCTCACCTGAGATGCCTCAGGTAGGTAGGTGTGCCATTGACAGCGTCTCCATTGTGGATTCACTACTGAGAGCTAAGTATCTTTTAAACAGGCTGTTGGAACTTCATACTTCTCTTTCCACATCTTAAACCTTGTATGTTCCTGCAACACAGAACTTTCCAGAGCAGCTTAGTGTTTGCAGACGTGGGCCTATGGAGGAGGCAATGCTTCTCACGGGGTTTCTTTTCCTCTGAGCAGTGAGCACAGGGAGACGCCTCCCTAACTTGCCTTGCCATGAGGTGAGGCCGGGAACTGAGTTTCGGCTGGGGACAGGCACTGATGTACGTGCCTTCTGGCCTGGGGCCTGGGACCTTCTGAGAGATCCTTCTTCCTTCTGATCTCTGCTCCTCACTGGGCTGGATGTAGAGGCTCAAGCAGAGGACCCCAAGTCGTACGTGGAAGAAGGTTAATGTCCGGAAATCACTGGGCATGAGTGACAGGTTAATTTCTTACTGTGTTCTAGCCACTAAGAACGGGAGGTGTTTGTTAAGAGCAGATGGCTTTTATTGACCGATAGTTCTGATCTTCGTTCTGCAACTAACTGTGCGGTCTTCGGAGAACTCAAACTCTCTGAACTTTCTGACACTTCCCTGGAAGTCTTTGTGGTCGTGTGAGGAAAGATCAGGATGCAGGCTTCCTGGGAATGGGTGTCCCTCCTGACGGATCCTCTAGCAGAGCACGTGGGCAGACCCCACCCCAGGGCTTCTGCACTTGCTGGCTCTTCCTCATCATTGAGGGCTACATGTGTCCTAGCCTCATGTGTCCAAGAAGCCTTCCCTGGTGACTCCAGTTAAGCCTGTATCCCGGACCTCTGATTCTTCATCCCAGTTGTTCTACTTAATTTCCTTTATTGCATCTACTGCTATCTGAACGCAGACTATATGTTTATTTGTTTACTGGAATGTTATCTATAACCGCCTGTCCTGAATGTTAACTCTATAAGGGCATGGTTTTTGCCAGGGTCTCTCTGCAGCCTAGGAGCGCACAGGCGACCAACTCAGCCTGGCTGAGTGAAGGTCACGGTAGTGGAAGGGTTACAGGCGGTCACTATGCAAAGCGTTTGGCATTGGGCCTGGCACAGGACAAGCGCTCAGCGCAGGACAGTTGTTCCTGGTTAGCCCGTTGAATCGAAGTCTCCTTTCACACTCAGTGGTGAACCTCTCAAGGTCAGGGACGAGGCCTCACTTTTGCTTCCCAGCGCGCCTTGTACATAAGAGGTGATATGTTTGTGACTGAATGTTTGTGATCAAATCGTATCTTCGATCTAGTGCCTCCAAAGACCAATGAAACCATCCTCATTCTAAAAAAAATTAAACCTTTTTATTAGTATATTTATTTTATATATAAAAGAAATACAAAACAAAACAAACGCAACACAAAGAAAACGCTTTCATGGCAAATCGGACTTGTCGGGGCCTTCGGCTTGGGTTCCAGGCTCCGACCCGCTGGGCGTTAGCAAAGTCCGCCGGTTGTAATGACCTTTCATGCCCGTGTTGTTGTTCTCGTTGAGCAGCTGCTTCTGCCTCTGCCTGTTGAGGGACTGGACCAGGCCCAGGACCACGGCGGCCAGGGAGTACTGCCCGGGTAGCCTTCTCGGGGGCAGGCTGAAGGGGTTGGGCTGCACTCTCCCCAGGAGAAAGTACGTTTTGATTTTCCCTTCCTGCTCACTGATGCCCTTCACGTAGATCTCCCCTCGGTAGTCAAAGGCAAAGCCCTGGTCCTTCAGGATGAGATAGGTCTCCTCCGGGACTTGGATCCGGCCGCTCACCCCCGTGCTGTCCATTCGACTGGCCAGGTTCACGGTTTTGCCCCAAATGTCATACTGCGGCTTCTTCGCGCCGATGACGCCGGCGACCACTGAGCCGTGGCTGATGCCTGGGAGTGAACCGAAGGGGCAACAGATGAGAGAAGAGGGACATCCCCGAGGTGGCGGAGCCCCTGCCCACGTCACTAAGGGTGTGAGCTCTCGGGGTAAATCGCAGGGCCCTCTCATCCTGCCCCCATCCCGTATCAGGTCTGTGACCTTGGTTACTGACTTAACCAAAATGGACCACTCTTTTCCCACCTGAAGTGGAAATGACAAAAGGGAAATGACAGGAGATCGTATAAGCAAAGCCACTGGTAGTACCCGACCACCAGCGAGTCCTGCTTTGTGCTCCCGGTTCCATTCTGTGGTCAGTGAGTTCAGAAAGGAAATCAGGTGGTGTCGATGGGAGATGTGGGGACAAGCCCCGAACATCCCATCCACGGACCAGAAACATAACATGCAACTTCCTTTAGCTCAACGCACAAAGGCGCGTGGCTTCCTGTAGAGCTGACAAGCCAGATGCTGGCATTTCTTGGCCTTGTATGTGTCTCCCCAGCTGCTAAGGGAGAACCGGATGAAGTCAGAGCACACACCAGCCGGAGGATATTTAAAGTCTGAGGACTCCGGCAGATATTGTGTTAGATGGAATCCGGGTAGTCAGAATGTCACTGGTCTCAGGAAGCTTGTGGGCTGTGTGGTCTTAAGCTAGTTACTCTCCTTCTTTGAACCCGAGCTTGCCCATCAAGTGAGCACGCGGGCCAGAGCAGGGGCTTTCAGACCATGTTTTCAGAGGCCCCTCAGGCTCAGCAGAAATGCTAGAGAAACTGGCAAGTTACAGAATTATGGACGCCGTGGCCCACATGGCTGTCACGTGCGTGGTCGCTTTGCACAGGGATGTCTTTGAGCTCAAAGCAGGGGCGAGTTGTGTGGCTGAGTGAAGCGCTATCTGACGTCCTCAGGAGGGGGACCCTGCATTTGCCTCAGGCGTCCCCCAGGGGAACAGGGGCGCAATGCACTGACCACCAGCTTCTGGTGACACGGAAGTCAGAAGGAAATGACAGATGGGTGGGGTACTGGACAAGTAGTGGGGCGAGAGGGTGCTGTGGTCTAGTGTGTGCTCTGCACCCTGAGTGAGCGGAAGCCAGAGAGGCCCAAGCTGACCTTGTCATTGTCCCTGGCAAGGTCATGTGAAGCCTGCTGCATTTGGTAGGGAAAAGCTTCCCTGGCCTGGTGCCCAGGGCATGGGGAGGCATGATGGGGGAGGGCTGGTCAGCTCTGAGGGGAACCCCCTGCTCACCCTTCCAGCTGCTACTCACCAATCCGAAGCTCAAAGTTGTTGAATGAGTGCTTGTTGATCTCCTGTATGCTTTCGGTCAGGGCGAGAGAGAAGTCGGCCAGGGCACACAGATGTCCCCATTTATCTTCACACTGCTGCAGCCAACACGAGAAAGTCATTCACGGCAGCAAACGCGAACACAGCGGCAGCAGGGTCCTGCTCCGTGTCCTAACCCCACCCGCACGTCCCTTAGAAGGAAACCAGCAGGTGTGTGAGCCCCTGCACACGCATGTCACCTGTGTCCAGGCACATAGGACAACAGGAGCTTTCTTAAGAGAGCAGAATACTCGTATGTGTGGCTCATCATAGTTCTTTCTCCACACCTACCCTTGTCTGTTCAGGTCAATGAACCCAGAATTCCTGAGTATGCTCACTGGTGTGTGTGTGCACATATATGTGTGTACCCAGAATTCCTGAGTATGCTCACTGGCGTGTGTGTGTATGTACGTGTATGTGTGTACCTTGAATTCCTGAATATGCTCACTGGGGGTGTGTGTGTACCCTGAATTCCTGAGTATGTGCTGGTGTGTGTGTGTGTGTGTGTGTGTGCACATGTATGTGTATACCCTGAATTCCTGAGTACGCTCACTGGTGTGTGATGTGTGTGTACGCATTCACATGTGCTCCTCTGTTTACCTGTGTTGTGTTTCCAATCTAGGAACTGTGTCTACTTCCTTTAAAGTGCTCACAGTGTCTAAGGAAGAATACCCATAGATGTTTGCTCACAAAACTCCTGAGGGGGGGGGGCGTCTCTGAGCCTCAGTTTCCTCATCTATGTAACAGGGATAAGCACCCTTGCCCCGCCTGCCTCCTAGGGACTGAATGAGACTATGGGAATGAGCCCTGCCCTGCAGAGCAGAGCAGAGGCTGCCAGTGGGCCACACAGCAAATGCGTGCAGCTGTGTGGGGCAGTGCTTTTTGTCCTGACTACTCAGTACTGCCGTGCGGCTGGAGAGGAGCCACCACAAAACAGACATGAGGGTCCTGCAAAATCTCATTCACAAAAATGGGTGTTTGGCCCGGTTCGGCCGGCAGGCCGTCCCTTGTGGGCCCTGGCTATCGAGTGCCATTCATGTGTCCCCAGTTACTAGTCACTCTTATAAGACTTCTAGCATCTTAGTTGGAAAGAAAGCAAAGCAGGGATGAGAAGAAGGAATGAGGATTCCTTCTCCCCCAGTAACTTAGACTTGTATCCCTGGAACACTGACTGAGGACCTCCTAGGTGAAAGGCTTTGTGTGGGGGGCATGCCATTATCTCAGGTGATGCATTCACCAACCCTGGGAGGTAGATGTTAGTGTGCACACTTAACACTAGTGCCTGGCATGCAAAAGAGCAAGAGGTGGTGGTATCATATCATCCTTATCACCATCATCACTATCATCACCATCGTCACCATCATCACCATCATCACCATCATCACCATTATCATCATCACCATCATCATCACCATCATCATCACCATCATCATCACCATCATCACCATATCACCATCATCACTATCATCACCATCACCACCATCATCATCACCATCATCACCATCATCACCACCACCATCATCACCATCATCATCACCATCACCATCATCACCATCACCACCATCATCATCACCATCACCATCAACACCATCACCATCATCATCATCACCACCATCATCATCACCATCACCACCATCATCACCACCATTGTCACCACCACCATCATCATCACCATCATCACCATCATCATCACCACCACCACCATTGTCACCACCACCATCATCGCTACTACTACTTCTGGAGGAGAAAGCAGAAGAGTAAGAAAACAGGCTGGACTCAGGGGTGTTGTAACCCACAACGAAATCATAATAAGCGTTCTCCTCGGCCCTGAGTTTGTTCCTCAAGTGAACAGTGAGGTTCATTGAACCCAGGAGGCCCTCAGTCATGAAGAAGCAGCGTTTCATCCAGCAGACGCTACTGACCTCGGGAGCAATACACGTCCCACACCTGACACCCGTCAGCTTTTCTCCCCACCAGTCCCTACGCCTCCCAGTGGCCACAGTGCCTTCAGCGATGTGACAATAGTGAGGCCCCGGCCACGGACTGTAGTTGAGTCCAAAGAGTTCCTTTACCTGTTTTTCAGGTGACAGGCCTGACACGGCCATGTAGGTGCTGCCAATGGTCTTAATCTTTTCGATGTCTTGAAACCGGTCTTCGCCAAGCAGCTGAAACGAGGCAGGCAGTGGTGTTAGTTTGGGTGTGCTCTCCCAGCAGCCTGGCGCTCCTGAAAACGGTCCCCTGGCTCACCCCGGGGACCTGCCCTGACTGGTTTAGCTTCCCTGAGGTAGCTACCTTTCTCTCTGGATATCACACATTCAGAGAGTCAACATATATATAGTGTGTGCCCACAAAGGGCCAGGCAGCAGGATGGGCATCTGTTTCTATAAATCTCTGAAGTAAAAAAAAACAACGCTACCTTATTAGTTTAAAAAAGAAACCACAAACCCACAATCTATTAAACCATCTTTGGCTTTACTTTAAACATGTATCCAGGGTCGAAGCCACCGTTAGCTTCTGCCTGGTGACTGTGTTGCAATCACCCACCTGCTCCGACCCTTCCCCTCGCCCAGCTTGGCAGGCAGGGAGGGAGACCCCATTCAAATGTGTGTTGGGCCACGCCCCTGCTCTGTGCACAACCCACCTGTGACATCCTATTCCACTCAGGGTCAAGGCCAGAGCCTTCTCTGTGACCTGCCTGTGATGCTCTGTCCCCTTTGCTCACTCTGCTCCAGCTGCACTGATCTCCTTGCTGATCCTCATGAGACAGACCTGCTTCTGCCTCAGGACCTTTGCATGTGCTGGTCCCTTGGTGGGATAGTGTTCCCTCGGGGGAAGACTGCATGGCTCATTGCTCACCTCCTTCAGGTCTTTCCTCACATGTCATGCACTGGGGTCTTGCTGACCACCCCTTCCAAAACTGAACATGACATCCCACCCCTGGGGACACTCACACTGTCAGATAAGAAAGACATGAAGGAACTGGCAAAGGAGACTCGTGGAGAGTTGCTGGTGAAGTGGAAATAAAATCATGAGTGGGTGGAAGTCAAATGGGGAAAGAGGAGTCCCAAGGGGAAGGTGCTGTCCCCTGGGTCACGCCCTGTCAAAGGGCTCAGGATCCCTCTAAACTCATTCCCTTGAGATCTCATCATGTCTCATGGCTTTTAGCACAATCTCTTTGCAAAGGACTCCCAAATATATGTGTCCTCCTTGACCTTTAGACACGTCCACATAGTCACTAAGCAACATCCCCATTATAGGTCTAACGGGCACCGCCAACTTGCCATTCCCAAAGCTACGACCTTGATCTCATCCAGCCACCTGCCATTTGATTAAGGGCGTCTCCATACTCCCAGTTGTTCTACACAAAAGCCTCGTAACCCACATTCAATCTGGCAGAAGCTCCTTAGCACAACCTTGGAAGACCCAGCTTCTGTCCCTGCCCCACCACACCCATGGCACAGGTCACACGCCCGCAAAGCCAGCCCTGAGCCCCGAGTGCAGGAGCGAAGTCCAAAACTCAGGCCTCCTGCTCCCAAGTCCTAACTCTGGCCTCTCATTTCCTTTTCTTGGCAGGTATTTGGATGGAACTTCAGGTTCTTCAACTCTCTGCCTCTCTTTCAGATGACAGTATTCTTAGGGCTCATGCCATTCTGCAGAGGGCGGCAGACAGATGGACCAAGTGGACAGAACACGGTGGACCTTCTACGGACAAGATTGCTCCAGGCACTCTCTCTGCATTAAGCAGGTCAGAAAACTCGGAAAATTCCAGCTCCAAGAAACTCTTCTGGGAAGCGTGAAAAACACAGGCAGGTGCTTTTGTGATTTGCTTCTGTGTGTGTGTGTGCAACTTGATTCTCAGCCAAGGCAGCCTTTGTTCATTACTTTTCTTTCTTGAGCTGAGAAAGCTGACCCCCCATAGCTGAGTGTCCGAACACTGTGCCCGGGGCAGGAAGTGGCTTGGCTGCAGCAGGCTGCACTGTCCTCAGCCTGGGAGGGTGTCTGACACGGGTCCTCAGACACCTTGAGCAAGTCTAGTCTCCGAGCAGCTCTTCCGCTGTGGATATTTGAGCTCTGAGGTCTTGGTGTGCCTTTGGCCACTCACCTCCTCCTCTGTCTCCTTACAACTGCATTTCCCCAGCTTCCTGCCGGGAGAGACTCTTCCCTCCTTCCTTCTTGCGGGAACTACTTGGCTGAGGGCCAACTTCAGGCCCAGGCAAAGCCGCCTCCTCTTCAGAAGCCAATGAGGAGGCAGCAAGCGTCTTCTTTATTCCCTTTAACATCCATGCAGCAAATCTGTCTGCGGCACAGCTAAGAGCGTCGGGGGGCACCGTGGGTTCCTTATCAGCCCCTTTATTCATTCTCTGGTCTGCGGGGAGCAGTGAGGGGAGGGCACCCTCAGCATTAAGCTGGAGCTGAGGTCTGGGGCTGCAGGGCAGGGAACTGGCCCAGGGGTGGGGCTCGCAAACCCCGGGGTGGAACACGTGCCCCTTGCAACGGTCTGCTCTCCTCGGAGTCTTGCAAGAAAGAATATCGCATGCTCTCAGGTTCCAGCGGTAATTGCATCAGCAAGAAGCGCGCACCAGGGCGTCTGGCTGGAGTCTAGCCAGGGCGTGATCTACAGGGGCCGCTCTTGACCCAGATAGAGAGGGCAAGTCTGGGCGACCCAAGGCAAGCTGACAGCACTTGGGGCCGTGAGCCAGAGGCCGCGTTCTCTTCCCTCTTCCTTCTCCTCTGCGTTCTCTTCTGTGCCCACCCCCCACCCCGCTTCCCTCCCAAACTGCGCTCTAGTCCTAGACCTGTTTGCTTCTCCAACTACCCTCTGCAAACACCCATCTCTACCACGAGGGGCGCTGTATTGGGGGAGACCCCAGGGTGTTTACAATTTGGGGGGCCAAGAGGTGCGTTTAGTTCAAAATGTATTTATTACAATTTAAAAACGCTGGTGAGCGCTTCCAGGAGGTGGGATGCTATAGAGTTAAAACAGAACCTGGTGTCTCAACCTTCAGATTATTTTTAATACAGCGATTTTTACTGTTTTGTTTCAAAGTATGTGTGAGACGGCACCAGCCCATCCTCACCTTACTACTTGCCAGCTGGCTTCTGTCTCCCATTCCGTAATTTGTTAATAAAGCATCAGTTAGGAGCATCGCTGATGCTCCAGGCACAGGGCTAGGCCCCGGGGACTTCCCAGGGTACAGAAGAAACCATCGTGAGCTACCAGCCGGGCATGGAGGATGCGAATGAAGGTGCTGTGCCCACATGAGTGGCCTTCATTCCCCGGATCACAAGGCCCGCGGTACGAGTGACTCCTTGTGTAAAGACAGCTCACAGTCCCCTGTCTCTCACTGGTCCGTGAAGCTATGGAGGGCAAGAAGGGACCGTGTCTTCTTTCTCCTGCCTGACCCCCACCCACATCCCTGGGACAGCTAAATAGCCGTCGTCGAGTTAATGACTACAAGGCCAGCACCATGAAATGTCATTGAAGTGAGAAGCAGTGCAAGACAGTTGTCAAAAACCAGAGCAGCGTGGGGGAGCCGGGCTCACCCTTGGCAGTGCCACTTAGTTGGTGCTTCTGAGTCTGTCTTACTTGCTCGTAAAACGAAAGCTGACGATTGCTAGGCCGTGGGCTTGGTGTTAGGAGTAACTCATAACTAAGTGTGACGTACTGAGAATGGCAGGACGTGGTGAACACTGTAGAACCAGGTGGGGAGGCAGATCCGTGCACGGAAGGGTTTTCAGAGCACATGTTTTTCGTTGAAAAAGGAGTGACATTTGCCTGGCTCGAGGGGGGATTAGAAGAGGCTTCACGAGCAGGGGTGACGTTTGGATTGACTGCTGAGTGACTTAGGTTTCCCGCTGGCTGTGGAGTCAGGGGAGAAAGGACGGGTCTGGGGAGGACGGGGTAATTTCTGGACAGAAGACGCAGCGTGTGGGAGAGCCATGCAGGCTTGATGGCTCGGATGCAGCTACATGGGCTGGATGGTGCGTCAGGTGCACGCGGTGGGCGGTGAGGCTGAGAGAACACAGGGACAGTACGTGCAAAGCCTCAGGTGGCAGGTGAGGAGTTGCAAAGGGGAGCCACTGGAAGGTTTGGGGTGTCAAAGGCAGGTGATGAGAGACTCCTGGTGGGTGCTGATGGTGAGCTACAGGGGCACGAGCAGTCCAGAGCTGACAGTGGCTGTCCAGGTGCCAAACGGCATGGCCTACAGCAGGGCCAGGGAGGCTTTGCTGGGGAGAATGGGGCAGATCTGAGAGCTGTTAAGGAGCAGGGGGAATGCCCAGGACTCAGCAGCCAGCTGGATGTGGGGATGGAGAGTGGGCATCGTGCAGGTGGCGTGGTAGGTGCCATTGGCGGCTTGCTCACACCTGCTTTACAGGGTTTCCTCCAGAACGCCCGAGGGTGGCTGCTGACAGTGCTCTGTGTACACTGTTGTGGAGAACACAGCAACATTCTGGCTGGAAATGCCAGGTTACAGACCACCACAGCCAGTGGTGGACCAGTGCAGGGGTACAAAGCCTGGCCCCTTGCCTAGTGAGAAACGACTCTGTGGTCCCACTTACCCTGAGCTCCCTGGGGGATCAGGTCCAGGCAAGTGGATGGGCACCTGGGGCCCCAGTTCAGGTTGGGGGATGGGCAGGAGAGGCCCCCTGCGGCCAAGCCCATTCATATATTTAAGGGCAACACGAGTGTTCCCCCCCTGTGACGTGTTCTTGGGACTCACAGAGGCCGGGAGAAGAAAGTACTACCTGGAGCATGCGGGAGACACAATGGCATGCATCTCACGTGATAACTGTGACTACTACATGAGCACATACGTGACTGTGTGTGTAACGCAGCCTGCGACTCTGTTAAGTACAAACAGTGACCATGGCTACACTGATCTGTGACCGTACGTTACCTCATCGAAGTCGGCAATGATCTCATTGAGCAGACGCAGGCACTCCACTCCTTGGTTGTTCATTTCGGTCTGAGAGTAAAAGTCTGCAAACCCTGGGATGGAGGCGAACATCACCCCGACGGCGTCGTATGACTGAGAATACAGTTCCTGGACAGGGGGACACACAGAGGGAGCCAGACACAGCCGTCAGAGGCGGGGTTCTGTGGTGACGTCCCTGTGCGTACACCTGCCCGCCTGCCCCATGCACAGACGCCCGCAAATGGGCACAGGAATCTCTCCCAAGACCATGAGCCTCCTGACTCACTACGCTTGCTTTCCTTGTGCCCGGCCCCTCACAGACTTCGCTATGCATGCTATTTTCCATCTTAAATGTTGCAGATCGCTATGGTTCCATCCTTGACTTTCTGCACGGTTCCCGTTTTTACACACTTCCCCAGCCATCTGGGTCACCCGTAGCCTTTCGCTGACATTCTTGTGAGACCTTCTCTCCACCCTGTCTCCAAGTCAGCTCTGCTTCCCGGGCCTCAGACTTCTGGGCCTGCTCCGCACATGACAAGTGCCCCACCAGGAGCCGCACCGCTCCACCGAGACCTGCGCCTGCCCCTTCGCGCTCTGGCTCAGTGTGGCACCCAGCTTGCCAAGCCCTCGGAGTGAGCAATGGCCAGTCACCCTCGACTTCTTCCCCGTCGCGTCCAGGGCCAATATGCAGCCAGGTCCTGCCGGCTGGCTTTTCGTCTCTTTCCAAAATATTTTTTCCTAACCTCCCACCATTGCTTTTCAGCAGGTCTGTCCCATTTCCCTTCTTCACCGGTGATAGGAGAACCTCCCACTGGGTTCCCTGACTCCACTGCCATCGAAAGGCATGTCCCACATGGCAGCCAGAGGGATCTTTTAAAGACATAATGTTGACCGCACTTTTGCCATTCTTCAAACCCTCCAGCGGCCCACCACGACCCTCAGGATCAACCTCACGCACCGTGGCGTGACAGACATTCCTATAGTCATGCCCTCGTCTCCACCTGTCTGCTCGGGCTCATGGCCTGCAGTTCCCTGTGTTGCACCTTGTGTTCCAGGAACTCGGAAGCCCTTGAACTTCCATGCACGGTGTACAGACGCTGTGGGTGTGCTGCCGGCGTTCTCTCACTTGTGGTTCAGCAGGCAGCCCTTGGCTTTTTCTGCTCGGAGTTGTTCTCTGGCCACGAGAGGGCACTCCGCCCATGTGAGCACCAGGCTGAAAGTTCCAGGAACTTCATGCTCCCTCAGAGGCAGCAATCAAACCGGTGGCTGATGAGAACTGATGTGGCATCTCCAGCCCCTTCACCCCTTGGGCGGGATAACTTTGAGGCATGCTTTCTACACTATTTCCTTCAGTTCTCCCTGTGGGATTAAGCCCCAGTTTCCTACAGAAGTAACAAGTCTGGTAACGCCTACGCAGGTTTCCTGGGACCACCTCCGAGCAAATGACTTGTACTTGCTTCCTCGTCTCACGGTATGCTTCTGGAAGAAGCCACGTGAAGACGTACACTTTTCCACTTCACTGCTTTTATTCTTACTTGTCTGTCCTTGATGGGGCCCGTCCTTCCTCCCTGCGGTCAGCCTCCCTAACCAGGCTGTGTTCTACCTGCACTAACCATGTAGATAGCACGTCTCCCACACGCCTTCCTGAACTCGCAGGTGGGGTCGGGAGGCCGAGTGGCACCTGGAGCAGCTAAGCCTGAGGCCCTGCCGCCTGCATGACTGTCTTAATGTCTGTCTCTTCCTTTCCATGTGACTTCCATGAGGGCAAAGACTCCATCTCACTCATCCTAGCTCAGTCACATTATCCGATTGGTATTTTTTGGATGCCTGCAACGTACCCCGTGCCCTGTACAGGGTCTGGTGTGAGGTGAACACTCACAACGATTGAGTCAATGACTCCCCTTTGTAGGATGATGACATCCGCTTTGTAGGAAACATTAGCGCTGATGAGGCACTTTGTGTGAATTCAATGATTTAGTCCTTGCAATAATCTTGGGAATGTATGGTTACTTTCCAGATAAGGAGAGAGACAGCAGTTAAATCATTGTTTGGGGTCACACCGCTAGTGGCGAAGGAGCCAGGGTTAGAAGACCCCTGGGGTCTTCCCCACTCTGCGCTCATGGGATCCCCTTCTCTGCCTTTCATGCCCCTGGTTGGAGCAAGACAGTGTCCCTGGTTCATGAGTAGTGGGGCTGGAGCTTTGAAGTGTGGATGAATCTGAGTAGATGGCGTCACTAGTCCTCATCTACGGGAGCACAGGTAGCTGGCTAGCTGGCGTTGGTTTGGGTGCGGGGAGCACAGAGTAGCCAAGAGGCAGGGCCATTCCCTTGGCCTTGAACAGTGGAGTCATGCCACAGGAAGAGCTTGACCGCTTTATGGGTCAGCGAACCTGCAGAAGCAGTTGTTCAGAGCTACCGTATTTACCAGTGTATAAGACGACCGGGAGTATAAGACGACCCCCTAATTTTACAGTTAAAACCTAGGTTTAGGCCTATATTTGCTGTATTAGACTACCCCCCACTTCCGAGGCTGTAGTCTTATACAGCGAATATAGGCCTAAACCTAGGTTTTAACTGTAAAATTAGGGGGTCGTCTTATATGCCCAGTCGTCTTATACGCTGGAAAATACGGTACATTCTCCAAAAGACTATGATTTGGTGGCGAAAAAATCTCTGTTCTGTTGCCTTTCATGTTAGTTTCCCCAGGCTGCCATAAGAGAGTCCCACAGAGTGGGTGGCTCAGTCAGCAGAACTGTATTTTCTCACGAGTCTGCAGACTAGAAGTCTCAGGTCAAGGTGTGGGCAGGACTGAATTCTTCTGAGGCTGCTCTCCCTGGCTTCAAGACGGCTGTCTTCTCCCCCTGTCCTCACCTGGTCTCCCCCATGTGTCTGTGTTCCAGTGTCCTCTTCTTATAGGGGCATCAGCCATGCTGGGATGAGCGCCCACCCTAGTGGCCTCATTTTAACTTCATTACCTTCTTTTTTTTTTTTTTTTAATATCTTTTTATATTTATAGAGAGTAATTATTTTATCTTCAGTGCATATTTATTTTTATTTTACTTTTGACAGATAGAGAGAGAGACAGAGACAGAGACAGCTAGAGAACCGAACTGT